>PVLA01007737.1:0-100193 GCA_004027455.1 Hydrochoerus hydrochaeris | reverse complement strand
TGGACTAGTAAACATAGAAAGGAACTCCCAGCTTGACACAAGGTTGTTTTTTTTTTAAAAAAGATACAACTAATTTTAGAACTTTGTATGAAGGGACAAATGAGAAGATATGAGCCTAGACCCAGGATCCCTCATGATTACATTAAGGTGCCACATTGCAGTACATGGGTGATTCCTGCATTGATGAGGTCTTCCTGCCTGAGATGTGGGTGTGGGGATTGGGGTGTTGGGGTGTGGGGGGTGGAATTGTGATGTTTGATTCATGCCCATAAGACACACAGTAGACACTGATTTGTTCTCTTCCTGGTGCGCCTGCTGCCTGCTCCTTCCACCGCTTACCCTGAGATTTTTTAAAAAAGACATTCTTTAAAACAAAATATAAACAAAAAGCCTGTGTCAAGATTTCACAGGAATGATAGTCCCATGGTGAGAGAAGCCAAATTTAGATAATTTAGAAAGGTTTGTTTCTTCAGCATTTTGTACCTCCACTAAATGCCCTGCTTTATGTTTTGAATGCTTCACTTTTTCTAGCCTTTGGTTGGAAAGACAGCCTCATTATCTTCATTTTTCACTAGCTGTCTGGATAGCTCTGGTTCTGATGGGCCAAGCTGAGGTAATGACCCAGGCAGGCTAAATGGAAACCCTTCTCCTGAGAATAAGTCATCAATTTAATATCTTGCCCAAATGTTACATTCTTTCTAAAAATAATATAAAAATGTATGCAAGGTGGTTTCTGGATTGTTTTTATTCAAGGAAATTTAAGACGAGCGCTGCAAGGTCATTTATCAATGTCCACAAAATACTTAAAAATGAAATGTGCTCCGTGAAGCGAATGTAAAAAGTTAAGGCTGAGATTCTAAGCTAACTTTGTGAGGATCTATTTGAATTTTCCACACTCTTTTTGACATCTTGTCCTAATTCCTTTCCAGAGCTGCTATGGGAATATTGCCCAGGCTGGAGTGAAAAGCATCAGTTCTATGATAGGGTTTCTACTCTTCTCTTCTCCTCCTTCTTCCTCTTCCCTTTTCTCTCATCAGTCTGCACCACAGTATGCAGAGAAACAATCACACTTGGCTCACAAACTGTGCTATTATTTTCTTTGAACCAGTGCAGATCGTTAACATGCAGGTTGTATCTGCCTGAAGGTGCATCCCCATCATTATACTCAATTATGTACGGTGATAGCATAAACATTGCACAGGGAAATACAATCTCTGCTTCCTGGCCAAACACAGCTAGTATTTTTGACGAAGGACAATCAGTTTCCCCTCACCCGGATATGAATACTGTACCTACATTCACATCATTCATGCTGTGAGTACTTGCCTATGAAGTCTTTCGGCCTTACCATGTAGTTGCATTTATATGACTATGAGAAGCTTTGTATTTATGGCTGGCTTATTGGGACACTCTTGTGAGTATTACATTGTAGTATTTTAGGAATTTTAAAGGACTTCAAAATGAGATCTTAGTACAATTCACAAAAGCATTTTGTAAAAGCAATTTACTAGAATTCACTGCTTTCCTTCAACTGTTTTTTCTTCTGTATCAGCATATCAACACAAGGAACAAGTAGTCATGTTCTCTCTTGCCACCCTTGCCTTCTTGTACCCTTAGGCACAGAGCACTCTATTGCTCCCACCATTTCCGTCACCCTGGGTGTTAGTTTGCTAAGGTGCCATAAGAAAGCATGGCAGGGGTTTATCTCCTCACAATTCTGGAGGCTGGAAGCCCAAGAGTAAGATGTTGGCAGGGCTGCATTTTTCTAAGGCTCTCTCCTTGGTTTGCAAATGGCGTTACCTCTTTGTGCTTTCATATGATCACCTCTTTCTGCCGGTCTTGTTCTAAGCAACCCCCTTCTAAGGACACAGTCAGATTAGAGCCACCATAACAACCTCATTTCCACTTAACTACTTCTTTACAAGTCTTATCTCTAAATGGGCACATTCTGAGGTGCAGGAGTTAGATCTTCAACATATGAACTTTTGGGAACTACAATTCAGCCCCTTCCCTTTTTTTTTGGTACCGGGGATTGAACTCACGACCTTGTGATTGCAAGGCAGGTGCTTATGCCGCTGAGCTAAATCCCTGGCCCTACAATTCAGCTCGTAACATCTTAAATACTTGACACCTCATCTTCAATGCTGATAGTTTTGGAATTTATATGAAAAGTCCGTTGTGTCAGCATATTTCCTCCATACATATGATTTCAATTGAATACACTGTGGAGCTCATGCACTTCTACATGCTGAATTCTATGCCCAGATTTACTGTGTTCTATTTGTGTGCACTTTTTCATTTGGTTCTTAAAGGGTTTTTAGTACACACAAAAAAAGTCAAGATTTAGTGGCCGATTGCTATATATTAGTGTGGTTCACTCCCTCTGAGAATCAGTGGCATTGATTCAGCATTATGAGGAGTTATGAGGGAGAGAACCCAGTCTGACCTTGGTTAGGGGTGGGACCTTTGGGAGGTGATTAGAGTTAGTTCCGGTCATCAGAATGCGGCTTCCATGACTGGATACTGGTAGCTTTGTAAGAAGAGGGAGAGACCAGGTTGTACACACACTCATGGTCCCTCTCACCCCCTTGCCTGTGCTCTCTCCTTGCCAGAAAATGTGATTCAGTGCAGTCAAGGATTCTCTGAGAGCCAGTGCCATGCCTTTCAGACTTCTAGTCTTTACAGTTCTGAGCTAAATAAACCTCTTTTCTCTATAACTGCAAAGCCTAAGGCATTTGATACAAAAGCTTTTGTTGTGTGTCTCACAATTCCTTTCCTATAAATTCTGAATAAACACTGTAATGTTTGTCTGAGTCCAACACACATATAAACAGCATTGCATGGCTCTTCCAGAGCATCAGGCACTGTTTTTTTTTTTTTGTACTGGGAATCGAACTCAGGACCTTGTACTTGTCAGGCAGGCACTATGCTGCTGAGCTGTATCCCTGGCTCCACCTGGGCATTATTTTCAGTGTTTCACAGATACAAACTCATTTACTCCTTACAGAAACACTGTGAAGGGAATACTTTTTACAGAGGAAGAAACTGAAGAACATAGAGGTTATATAATTTTGATCAAAGAGTTAGAAAATTATGCCTGTTGTGATGGGGCATGCCTGTGATTTCAGCACTTGGGAAACTGAGGCAGAAACTTCAAGTTTGAGGTCAGTCTGGGTTACATAGTGAGTTCAAGGCCAGCCTGGACTACGCACTGAGACCCTATCACAACAAACAAACAAACAAACAAACAGAGAACAAATAAGAGCTAGCAAATGATGGAGGCAGAATTTATATCCAGGTAGTCTGCTTAAAAGTGCTAACCTATCCTGTGCAGACACTCTTTTCTCATCTTGTTCACAAGAATTCCAAGTCCTATTTGAATCTGTAGAATGAATAATCTTTTCAGTTGCTGGTATAACTTACACCTCTACCCAAAACTTACACTGAGAAACAATTTGAAATCTAAGTAAAAAGTTTTGCAGTGTACGCATGTCACTTTTGTCTCTCTTAGTTCCATTTGGTCAAGAATTTTGTGTGCTTCTAGTACCATGCCTCTTCTAAATCAAATCAAAGTATGGACCATGGTAATTGCTCCTAAATTAAATAACAATCAGCAACCACTGTAATAATATAAATAACAATTTTCAAAGCTTCATCAGGTTTTCCATAATGTCATAACCATATTATATAAAATGGCTTCTCAATGCAATTTTAACATTGCTTCAGCTTTAGAAGAATGATTGACACTATCTGTGGTTCTGCATCTTGAATTTGACCAACTATAGATTTAAAATATTTGGAAAGAATTTTTTTTTCTTGTTACTATTTCCTATTCAATATAGTATAGCCACTTTTTACCTAACATTTATATTTCAAAAGATATTATAAGTAATCTGGAGGTGATTTAAAGTGTTTGGAGGGTGTGCATAAGTCATATGCATGTATGGTGACACCATTTTATACAAAGCAGTTAATCTTTGGATTTTGGTATACTTGGGTACCAATCTCACTTTGATACCAAAGGATGACTGTAGTCTTATCATGGGGTTTCTTTAAATAGAACAGTTTGTCATTTCCAGATCAAAAGACTAAGTTAAAAGAGAAGTTCCATTTGCCTTGAACTGGGGTAGGGATAGGGCTAGCCAGATATCACTAGTTTTTAGGTCTCTCCTGGGCTGCCTTCTTACTACTTACTTGTACTTTGCATCTCCAAGGAGAGCAAGAAATTCTTTATTCCTTTGGGCAAAGGATGCACAGCTAGTAAAATGCAACCAGAAAGGAAAGTAAGAAATAAGCATTTTTCTGTAATTTAGAAAGATTTGTATTCTAGAAGTTTTCCATAAATTACAGCTATAACCATGGAGCCTTATAATTTTGCAACCAGTATTTGTCCTGATATTTTTTATCTGCGGGGAAGATTTTTTATTTTGAGGCATGAGTGTTGTATATGCTGTGGGATTATCTCAGAATTTCTTAAGTTAATGAAAATGGGTGTACTCAGAGTGAAGCTTGCCAACAGTGAGGTGGATCATTCGGTAAGGGCTTACATATTTATGAATTTCTTCTGCTTAGCTTCTTGGCATACTTTCTGAGTGACAGTCACAATTGGAAATTAGAATATTTTGTGAATAATTATGATGATCTTTGAATCTATTGAAGTAATGCATGACATCCTAATGGGCAAAAGATGGTGTATGAGTGGACTCTCTTCTTTGAAAATTGTCAATCCAATTATTTCAGTGAACTCACCCATTAAAACAGACTGCTGCCCAATCACTGACTAGATGATTAGTAGTAAACGTGGCCTGAAATTTCAAATAGATGGTGCTTGGACCAGTGTTTAAGGCACCACTGTGATTTTCATAAAGCAGACAACTGGCTTAGCTACAGGGCATGTGATGCTTAATTATATTCTATACTTTTATTTTTGGTGTCAAATCAAATGTCTAGATTAGATATAACTCCTTTTCCTTGTAGTTATTCATTTAAAAAATGAGAATATTTCCCCTTGTATATAGACGTTTAAAAATGCTTTTTCCAGAGTTCACAGGGATAAAGAGATTTACCTAAGATTATTTTTATATTTCTCAGGCACACCACTGTTCATTAAAGTCAACCTCTGCCTCTTTGCATGCTCTGGAAAGGCTGGCTTTGTTTGACACATTAATGACTGCCACTGCTGAGGAAAGGGGCTGTAGAGTGTCATGTTGTGTGTGACACTATTTCTACCCAGGGGAAAATTGATTAGGAATCTCATTAAAGTTCTTGCATGTTCAGGCACAAGTAATCTAGGAAATGAGGGACCAGATACCAGGTGGCTTCTGCCACTGACTCCAGTGATTTCTTTATGGCTCTTGTCCTCCCTTCGAAGAACATCCTCTGGCTAGTTTTAGTCAGGTATCTCTGAGCCCTGAAGTGGGCCAGGTCCAAAGCCACTTTAAATCAGACATACTGTTTTGTGATCAAGCGTGTCCAGGGTGGTGTGGCCGTAGATGCTTGCTAGACATACTGTTTTGAAAGAGCAAGGCTTCGTTCAGTAACTTGGGCTGCCTCAAGGCTAAAGTGCTCTATACATTATGTTGAGAGAGTGACAGAACTATTGCTTCCAAAGCCTTTACATTTTCCCCTCATGTCTATTGGTGACACTGTTCTCTGATAACAAATATACATCACTTGAATTTTAGAGCACGTCTCAGATCCTCTTATTGCTCTGGACTGTCTGCCTTTAGAAGGTGAATTCCTTACTTCAACTCCAAGACATATACTCTCAAAATTGTCCCCAAGTCACACCTGCAGACTGGGAATCTCAGTTCCCCTACTCTTCCACATACTTGATTTCTTCCTTTTTTTCTCTGTGGGCAGATCCCTGGGTGGCCTGTGAGTTAAAAATCAAGAATTGCATTGTCAGAAATGTGTCATTAAAATTCTTATGAGTATGTAACAAGACAGACATTTTTTCCTCCAGTCTATAGAAATGACAGTTTGCTTCTTCACAGAGTGTCATGTTTCAACTTAATGTGACTCATGAGAACATTGGGGACTCTTATCTTTTTTACAGGTGAGAAACTAAGCAATGTGACAGGTTAGAAGGCAGTCCAGGCCACTGAGGCTCCAGACAGGACCAAGACTTCCCACATCCTTCTCTAAATTGTCTTGGGGTGGGGCGTGCTGGATACTTTGGCTGCTGACTGAGGGTCTCAGCTGTTACATGGGGCAGGAAGTCAAAGATGCCATTTAAAATGCAAGAGCTGGTTTCCAATCTGTCTCTTACTGCAAGTTTTACTATTAGTACTTGACGCATGAGAAATTCACAAAGTTTGCTGCTATTAAGTTGGTTTTAATTGATGGCACTTGGCAGTGAGATTGCGTTTTCTTGATTTTCCCAATTCTTTCTACCCCCTTTGATTGTAGGACAGTGAGGCTACACTGTTCCTTGTTTAGTTAATCAGTTTATTTCCCTGAGAGTCAAGTGCGCAGCACGTTGTAAAGGAAAGAGAGAACCTCTAGGGGTCAGTGCAGTGTAAAAAATGACCAGTGCTTGGGCTGTAGATTGTTTGGTTTCAATCACAGTTTAGTCCCTATTTCACTCTAATGAGGGAACCATCCTATTACCTCATGCTGAGCCTGGCTTCAGAAGCAATTTTCTTGATGGCCATTTCCCTTTAATATAAGTTTAAACATTTGCAATCAAAGGCAGCTCTAATTTGAAATTTAGGACTGGTAGTGCTGTTTTCAAATACAATGCTATTCACTTTTCTATTTGAACCTAGAAGGTTGCCCCCTCCCACTATCTTTTCGAAGATTCATCCCAGAATGGGCAGATATCTGCTGTCAATTCACCTCTCTTCAACTGCTCCCCATTTGTTTTACTAAAAGAGCCCTTAATGTGAGGGAGTAGATGTATCATTTTGTATACATTATGCCCTGTCATCTTTTTGTCTTTCAAATTTGAAAATTTCAAACTTCTTTCATTACGTTATCAAAGATGAGTTTTAGGCCTGGTGGGCC
Source organism: Hydrochoerus hydrochaeris (assembly GCA_004027455.1). Classification (NCBI taxonomy): domain Eukaryota; kingdom Metazoa; phylum Chordata; class Mammalia; order Rodentia; family Hydrochaeridae; genus Hydrochoerus; species Hydrochoerus hydrochaeris. The sequence goes on along the minus strand of PVLA01007737.1, from coordinate 93,185 downwards.
TGGTATAAGGGATGTGAAAGAGAATGATAAATAAAAGGACAGGACACACTAAAATGGCAGCCTGAGGTGAGGAATTCACCTGAGATCCCTGGGCCAACATCACAGCGCGGTCATTGGGAAACACTCTGGGAATTTCTTGAGGACAACTACTTCCCTCATGGAGTTCTTTACTCCTTTATCCCCCCAGCGCTCCCTCCTGCATCGCTGAGAGCTCTCAATTAAATCACAGGTGTTCCCGTTCCAGCATTTTCTGCTCAGCCTGTAATTATTTCTCTATGATCTCTCCGAAGCACTTACTCCTGTGGGACATTTCTTTGTGAGGTGTGTGCTTGTTACTCTTTTGCCTCTCCTTTCCTCATTGTTTTGGTCCAGCCTCCTAGATCTGCTGTGTCATCACTCCCAGGCTCCTGCTCCCTGACTGCCTGCCCACTCTGTGAAATCAGCCTGGCATCGGGATGGGGTTTTGGCATCTTGCTCGGGGGCTCCGAGCAGACACGACCAGCTGATTGAAGTCAACAGCATGGATGATACCTCATTTCCAGCTTCCCTTAATTGCACCTCTCTTTCAGTTCTTGATTCCATTTCATTTTGATAGTTAGCCTGTCCCCAATGACATTATCCCTTCCCTCGGTTCTAATTAGTACTCAGGAACTGAAAAAACTCCCATCTTTATTTCTAGGACTAACACTTCCTCTGAACACTAAGAGTGCCATTATCAATTGAATTTCTTTATCTCAATTCCTATAAAAACTTCTAATTTAGCATGTGCAGACCCAAGCTTTTCATCAGGCACCCCGAAATCTGGGTCTCCAGTGTTCTCCAACTTTTTTTTTTGGCTACCAGGGCTTGAATTTATGACCTCATGTTTGCCAGGCAGGTGCTTATGCCGCTGAACTAAATCACCAGCCCTCTTCTCCCACTTTGCCAATGGTGTCATTCATCCTGTAGCATAAAAGAGAAGCCTCTTTTCCTTTCCTTCACTTCTTTGCCTTTTTGTACCATTGATATTGCTTCCTTCTCCCTCAACATCCAACAGTAGCACCACAAATATGATAGGTACCAAATGAATAAAATGGATAATTATTTAGCTGACAGAGCTTTAGCTTCTTCAAAATCTCCATTAAACCACCACTCCCACCCAGACATCCCATGTTATAATAATGCACTCCTAGTATAATGGTGTACTTTGCCTGCAAACACGGCTTCTTCTTCTAACCTCTTGTTACAGGAAAGCAGTCTTTCACCATTTGTACATGTAAGGGAAAGCAATTGAATGCAAAATCTTGTCACACCATACCTTAACTTGGAAAACCTTTACTGTTTTTTCTTTTTCTTTGCCTGCAAGATAAAGCCCAAACCCTCTGCATGTTAGCCAAGACTTTGTCACTATTCTTCCTAACTATATTTACTGTCTATTTCCCCCCAGCATTCAGCTCCCATGACTGATATTCTGCAAGGCACGGGATTTGTTTCTGGACATTTTTCTTGCACTTTTGTTTGGTGTATCTTTGCTTCCTAATTCTCCTTTTGACCATTTAGCTCAATGTCATTTCTGTGAAATCTCCCCCAACTCATCCATGAAGAGGGATAAAAATTAGGCACTCTCTCCTCTGTGTTCTACTATCACAAAGTCCATTTCTCAACTGCTGGATACACTGTTTGCTTGAGTTTCTATCCTTGCCACCAAATTCTAAGCTCTGAGACAGATTGATTATTTTTTAAAATCCACAGTACCTTGCTTCATGTTCAGCCCTTGGGAGGTGATTATTGTACTGTGAATGAAGGAGGTAGTGGATGTGCTGAAAGAGGAAATCATCAGTGATGATAAATTATTCATTATAGTTTTACTTCGGGTCAATTCTGCATAAGAATGAGCAGAATCTAGAATTATAGTTGTTACACTGCATGGGACAAATGAAGCCCACATCATACTCTTGCCCAGCTGGAGTGAGGAGCAAATAAGATGGGGTCTGTGGAAAGGGTGAGATGCTGTCTATACTGTGGTCAGATGTGTGTGTGTGTGTGTGTGTGTGTAAGGGTAAGCAGCTCTCCAAAGGATTATCTGCTTATTAGTACAATGAGCATTCTCTGTTGTTGAGGATAGCAACAGCAGTTAATTTTCAAGTACTGCTTCAGCTGCTCCCATGGGAAAAGCACAGAGCAATGTGTAGAAAAGAGTTTTGGAGGAATGAAATATGGTCTCATCATTGAGCCATTTACTATTCAGCTGGGGAGGTGAAATTTTTTTCAGAGGCAAGTTAGATAACAGGGTAGTCATATTTCATCATTCAAACAGAGAATTTTTGAGTGTGAAAGAAGGTGCTATTCAATACTCTATTTCAGGAATCCAGATGTTATGGTTTAAATGTCCCCCCAAAGCCTTATGCAGTCAAGGAGCTTGCTGAGTCTAGCATTTTTGATTGGTTCGTTGTCCAGCACTGGGATTGGCAGTGTGAGTGTTGCACTGATCCATGGGTGGGTAGCCAGCATACAATGTAAGGGAGGAAAGGAGGTGTACTCTTTCCCTTTGGCCTTTTTTCTCTTGTTCTTATGGCTGCCATGAATGGCTGCCCCTTAGGCACAACACCCTGCTTTGGAGCCAGGTGAGTATGGACTGAGACCTCAAAAAACTGAAAGCTAAATAAACCTTTCCTTTTCCAATTTTGGGTGTCAGGTATTTTGTGTCAGCAATAAGAGAAAAGTAATCATGACACCAGATTTAAATTAAGATTGTCCCACACTGAGATAGAGGGTCCCACTTAAGAACACTGTCAGAAGTGTATTAATTTTTATTGTTTTTTGGTACTGGGGATCAAACTCATGATCTTGCACTTGCCAGGCAGGCGCTTAAGCCACTGAGCTAAATCCCCAGCTCCCAGAAGTATATTAATATGGACGGTAAGTGTTCTAGATTCAGAAGAGAAAGTAATTGCTATGTGGTAGACATTCACAGAGAGAGAGAGTCTCTGAAGAGAGGTATCTTGGTTTAGGCCCAGAAGAAAGATGAACATTTTCTACTGAAAATCTTTGTCTTGCCATTAACAGAGAATAAAACTGTAGGTGAAAATGTTCTGGGAAAAGATAATTAAGCTGGGAGGATGAATTTTAAAAATTTTCATTTAAAGAGTATTGCATGGGTATTTTAGAATACTTGAATAAAGTAGGAATTATGGGTGCAAATTTTAGCACCTGATGATTTTGCTGTGTCTAATTCTTAGGGTACTTCTGGTGTCCTATTAATTTTTCAAGAATAGCTATAAAAAGCAAAAGGAGTGAAGACTGATGTCTATATGAATGTTAAAAATGGTTTGTGCACTGGTTCAAATTTCCAATAGCAGATACATCAAAAGTTGAGGTAGGAGGATCATATGTGTGAGTTCAGCCTGGGCAACTTACTGCAACCCCATCTTAAAGTAACTAAAAGGACTGAGGATATATTTTGGTGGTAGAGCATCCCTAAATTCAATTTCAATTATTGCAAAGACAAACAAAAAAGTTTCTTGGGAAAATATTTTACTCATATTTATTTAAAATCTGTTGACCCCTCCTCTGTTTCAGACTTTGTGGAGAAAACAGATTTGGAAAGTGTCATGGAAAAATTCACAGGTAAAAATTTGTGATATAAGTTTCAGGTAAATGATGCAAGGATTTTAGAGAAGGAACCAATCAGATCCATGAATAAAAAACCCACTTAAAATGTACTTACAAAGCATGTCCTCCCATGGTTGGAGTAATGCAGTACTGGGAAGGTGCTCACGGGTTCCTTGTATGCTTGAGGTTTACACCAATGAAGATCTCTGGTTTATGCTCTATAGAGCCTGAGCTGTATAGTCTTAAGCAAAGCTATTTTTCTTTTCCCAGCCTCCTTCTGTTTCCCTTGTCTCTGATCTGTGTTCATTCATCAGTGCCATTGATATTTTATCAGAAAGAATATTTATGTTGAGTATTGGTGAGTCAGGAGCAGGTTCCAGATTATGCACAAGACTGAAGTAATTTCCTTTATCAGGCTACATCTATTTGTTTACAAAAATAATATAAAGTGCACTCTTCTGGCTTTTAACTATTCTACAATTTCAATATTTCTGAAGTCAGTTACAGTAGAGGTCTTTAGAGAGAATCTCACGTTGCTCATCACATCAGGGTGGTTTCACATCAGCCTCTGCAAGGCGATCCCTGTACTTCCCTTTGACAATGTATCCTTACATATTCTGCCTAGGACTCTGGTGATGTGGGACCCTGCAACAGCACCTTGTTGCTCTCAGGCTTTTGCTGGCTGACCTGTTCTTGGTACCAGGATTTGCTGTGGGACCCTAAAATTTGTTGTTCCGACTCTGAAGGGCCCTGTAGTTATTACCCTGTCCTAAAGCATGGACACTGCTGAGGCAACTTGGTGGCTGGCTCTCTTGCTGTGCCTGTGCCATTCTATCTCAATAGAAGCAGTATTGGGTCATCTTTTCTCTAGCCGTATGTTACGCTTACTAGTGTGCAGGACTGAGCTACATTTTGTTCCCAAAATAACATTGAAAATAAAATTTCCAGTTTTTATAAGCAGATTTTAGCTTCACAAGAGCCTCACCTAAGACCACAACAACTTGGGAAAGTCAACAGTCTGAAAGAAAGATACATGCAGTGCCCAAAATAATCCTTCCCAGTGAATTTAGGACGTTGTCATGGGTCCCACATATAGGTTAAATTGCTTCTTGTAGAAGGAGTTCTTACTAGAGTTTTCTTTTTACTTTTATCTCTCAGGTCCCTTATATCTGAAGAACCTGCTCAATAAGCCTGAAAGATAGATCCACATGTGTCTTTCCACTAGAATGAATGTAACCTTGAATCAGGATGGAATTTTATGTTTCTCCTAGTTCAGTAAAGATGGTCTTGTAGGCACAGTTCTGTTGCAGGAACCAGAATAGCAAGCCTGAAAAGCTAAATCCATCCTTCCAGCAGAGGGCAGGCGTGTGACATCTGATGAAATTTACAGAGACTATTTTTATGTAAAGACTATGTTACAAAAATTTAACTTAAAAATTATGTTCCTAGGTCTTTGCGAATGTCAGTATTTAAAAGAACCTAAATTATATTAGTTAATATACTATTGATAATGATCCTAAGTAAATATATATTCTTGTGGTGGTTTTACCTGTATTTCCTCTTAAATATGGTTTTATGAATTCAGTAAAGGTATTTAACATAGCTATCATTTTATATACCCTAGATTTTCTTTAAAGTATAAAATGCATATCATACAAAAGGAGATTTTAAGAAGAACTAAATCTATGTTTAATCTGCAAGAATTTTTGCTTTCATGTCCTACCTTTGCCGATGAGTCTTTGAGACAACAATTCTGATACGCTAATTTCTTCTCCCACTTCAACATTATTTTCTAGCTTGCAGAAGAGCTATCTGCAATTTCTAAGTGGCAATATTTTGATTTTTGAGTATCACTTTTGTTGACTAATTTCTATTGATTGGAAGATAAATTGTGGTGGATGTGAGGGCTGATTTGTGGTTTAAGGAGCTCTAAATCATGTGGAAAAAGAAGTCTTATAATGCAATGTGAGGTACAACTTATTGCAACTCATTCATTGACTACTGAAGAAACAAAAATACACAAATTATCCTGAGGTTCAGATAATAGGAAGTTCTTTATGTGTCTTTATTTGGTCAGGTTTTTAAGAAAGTTAGTACTATGGCATATCTATAATTTTCCAGTAAACACGTTTCCCAAAACATAGACTTATATAGTCTCTTAGTTAGTTTCAAAGTTGATACAGTACTTAGAGCTCAAGGGTATTCCAGGGCTTATGTACTCCCTCTGCTTTAGTTCAAAGGGAAAATCTTACATATCCAGCATCACACTATTGTTTCAGAGACATCTCAAGAAAGGAAGAGGGCCAGAGTAAAAGACACTGCATTAATTTTGCTGGGAGAGTGAGCATCGGGAGGCTCAGAGCAGTGATATTGCATGAAATCAAAGCTAAACCCTTGGACTGTTTCCTGTGTGCTCTGCTTTTTTGTTGATGTTATGAAATGTGAAGACTGCTGAAAATGGTGTGGTAGCCAATTCTCCAAACAGAGCCCTGGCTGCAAAGGGAAGGTAGGGATGGGAGTGTGATACGAGAAAAGAGGAAGAATAAGAAATTTTGCCTCAGTGAGGTCTGTTTTTTTCCTTTTACTCTCACTGTTAAGATTTGGTGACCTCAAAGATATTTTGCCTGGACATATAAATTGCTGATAAACTACAAATTACAGTGCATGCTTCTAAACATCTATTTTAGTGACTTATCTGAGATCCTCATTGTGCAAGGTGTGGTCCGCTGGCCAGCAGCTTGGGCATCACTACCTGGGAGCTCAAAATTTTGTGCCTCATCCCCAGTCTCCTGAATCAGAGCCTGCATTTTAGCAAAATCCAGTTAAGTGTCCATTAAAGTCTGAAAAGTGTTGCCTTAAGTGGTATAGATATTCTTCAAAGTAGCGTTTGTCCCTTCCTATTCTGGTTATTTCCTGGGTACTGGTGTTCCTGGTGCAAGGTATCCAAAAGTAGAACAGTGATCTCATGATCCTAATGACTAAATGGCATATAAAGTGTGCCAGCATATTGCTATTATGCAATATTACACACACACACACACACACACACACACACTTTTACCATAAAATACAAGGTGCAGTTTTGTTTTACTTTCATTAAGGTAACCTGATAAAACTCCAACTTACAAGCCATAAAGGAGAAAGTGATTAGTGATTATTCACATTACAAAAGAGTATTTTCTTTACAGCAAGGAATTTTCTACATTGTTCCTTTAAATTGTCTTGGGGTAAACTTGCAATAGAATTTGACTCAAATGTTGACTCACAATCTAATTTTGAAAATGGCATATAACACATAAATTGAGACATGATTGCATAGATAGTAGTTTTGGGCAAATTATTAGTAAGTTTTTGAAAGAGCTCTTGACCATTCACCTCATTTATTTCTCTCATTTTAACCTAGTTTTTTTATGCCTACAATCGGAAATCATTTCTTCTTATTTATTTGCCAACTCCCATCATTCTATTGCTTTATGTACCTATGAAGTCAAAGACTTCACACAGATTGAATTAACAGAGGAGATGCCTAAAGATGAATTCAGGAAAAATGAACCTTTAACCTGATGAATAGTAATAGTGATATTATTATCAGATAGCATGAATTAGTATTTGGTTGAGAAATTGAGTCTGTATTTGAACATTAATAGCTGTGAAGCACAGAAGAACTAAAAAAAATAAAAGAAGGAGGAAGAGGAGAAAACAGGGGAAGGTGATGAGGGAGAGGTGTAAAGGGAAAGGAACAGGAGGAAAACTTTGGCTGCTGCACTGAAAAGCTTAAGACTGTTTGGTTCCATCTCAGTTTCTACCTCAGTGGCGGTCATGCTTGAGAGCTGAGTCAATCTTCAGTCAATACAAAGAACTCAGCCCTGCTGGAAATTTGCTTGATTGCACAGGCAGGTAAGGTTTTAAAAAATAGAACATCTTTTTGAGGCTTTGCTTAGAAGGGAGAATCAGAATCACATTTTTGTTACGTAAGTACGAACTAAATGAAAAATCCTCTCAAACAGAAAAATCCTGCCCAGGTAGCATATGAGGAGGTAGGTGACATTCTACAGTAATATTCTTCACTCAGTTGGTGTCTTCCTCTCTAAGCAGCAGAATTCTGACTACTGTAGTCATTTGAGTCCACCATATTCTGTCTCCTTCTCAGGCTATCTGGAGATAGCCTTCAATTCAGCAATTTGTGAAAGTATATTAGTACATAATCATTAAACTCATGCTTTGAAATGAAAGCCACAAGTTTTCATTATACAACAAATCAAAGGTGAGAGAGCAGGGTTCTGGTAGAAACTTCTAATTTTTCCAAAGAAAATTATGAATGCAAGTAGAGAAAAAGGGTTCTGTTCTTGTCTGGTCTGAACATCTCTTATTTCATTATGTGAAGTATAGCTATGCTCTGAAGAATTGCTAATATTACCCCTATACTATTGTATTTAGAGATTTTAGTTGCTTTTATCAAGGCCATAGTTGGTAGAAAATACAAATTTTTGTGTTTATGAAGAGGCAAGTATTTTCTTACATAAACTATTCATCCATCGTATTTCTAATGAAGTCTACATTGCTGGCATGCTCTGAAAGGTGTTTCTTGTTTATTATTATTAACTCAAGAATGGGAGACTAGATGTTTGTTCCTGTAGCGTTTTCCTCCCCTATTCCAGTTGTTCTCAAGGCTTTGACATCTTTTGTATTTTCCACAATGTAAGCTTCATGTTCACCACAGTTGACAGGAAAATTAGCTTTCTGATTAGAATTAGGGCTGAAAATGGATCCTTTATTAGAGACAGTTTGGGCACCAGGTGCTTTCACTGCAAATTATTGAATACCTCCTTCTCCCACCTGCAGCACTAAGTAGCGCTTCTCTTTGAAAAAATCCATCCCTGATATCCTATAGGGTTTCAAAATAGTTTGTGTCAAAAAAAATTTGAATGGCAGAATACAGAAGATAAAATATCATGCAGTAAATCTTTGAAGATAATTGAGCTGGCATAAGCAATGCCTAGAAGTATCAGATTTCTTATGAAGGAATCAAAAATTGTTCAGGGTTTCTTGTTAGTAATTCTTGGAGTTACCTGACAAACAGATTTCATCTTCCTTGTTGGGAAATAACTGATGCTTGGATATATAAATCTTTCTGTGAATATTTACATTACTTGAGTTTTTAAAAAAATAATTTTAAGAATTTATAGCCATGTCTAATTGAACATTTCAAAAGTGAACTAAATATGCTTTACTGCTTCCTTGGAATGTCAATCTCTTTTTACTTGGGTAAGGATGCCTATACAGATAATGAAAATATGTGTTTTAGCCTAAGACCCAGAAGGGAAGGGGAATTTTTGAGACAGGTGTCTAAGTTCCGAGAATTTTTTTTTCCACTCTGAGGTTTTACAAGCTGACTGATCCCTTAGACATCTTTATAATGTGGTACATCTAGGGACCTTTTTATGTGACTCTTGGAAGTGTGATCAAAATAATTATGAAATGTCTCTCAAGCAACTGACATATAATAAAAAAGTTGATCTCTAATCTTTTATAGGATGTTTTAATGCTCTAAGCACTCTTTTGAAGGCAATAGGAAGCAAAGCTATTGATTTTTGCTCCATTTGGGTTGGGTTAGGGATTAGTTGTATTGACAGATGCTTGTCCCCAGGGAACTTGTTTAGAAGAATAAATACATTTCTTCTCTGGGTCAGACAGGTTCTTTCTCCAGAGGGTTCTAACGAAGAGTGAACATGAAACAATTTTTCAGGTTCATGTTTTATACTGCCAAAGATTACCACCAGTTAACTGAGAGTGTTGGCTGTTATTTCTTTTGCTTTGAAGGACTTAGAACCATTGGAATTTGTCTTTAGTGCATGGTGATAGGCATGGGTCTACTTTTAGTCTTTGGTGTGTGGAAAGCAAGTTTTCTGTCACCACTTATTAAAGAGGCTATCTTTCTTCCAGTGAACATGTTTGGGCCCCTTTGTCAAAGACAAGGTGGGTGAATGTCTTTGTAGTCATATCTGCATCTTTAATTTGTTCCAGTGGAAGGGGGAAAAGGAAACCTTTGCCACTGTTGGTGGGAGAGTAGAGTGGTACAACCACTGTGGAAATCAGTGTGGAGATTCCTCAGAAAACTAGGATTAGAGGTTCCATTTCACCCAGCTATTTCCCTTCTGGGTATTTTCCTGGAAGAATTGAAAACATCATGCCACAGTGTTAATTGTACATCTATGTTTATAGCTACACAAGTTGTAATAGCTAAATCTTGGAAACAACCCAAGTGCCCATCAACCCAGGAATGAATAAAAAAGATGCAGTATATTTATACAAGGGAGTATTAGATATAAAAAAGGAAAATCTTTAGGCTTTTATAGATAAGTGGGTGCAACTTGAGACCATACTTATAAGTGAAATAAATCAAACTTGTATGTGTAAATAGTGTATTATCTTCCTAGTGTAAAAAAAATCTGAAAGAGTAATAAGATCCAAAGTGTATAATAGATATTGTGAAAACGAAAGAGAAAGAAAGTACTCCAATGGAATGAACAACTGGAGTAGGAGAAAGGACAAAAGAAAGGAAAAGACTATATGTCTGTGTATATATATATATATATATATATATATATATATACGATAGATAACTATAGTACTAATCTGTTAGTTCATAAAAAAATCTGTGCTTTCATTATTTGATCATTTTTTTATGCCTAACTCTTGTAATCTGAACAACTACTTCTAAGATAGCAATATGCAACAACTGTTAATTCCCTACTATTTTTTGAAATTCTTTATCATATTTTTTCTTTTTTTGTTTTGTTTTTAAAATAAAAAAAAATTTAAAAAATTCCCAGAATACAAGCAAAATGTAGACGAATTCCTCTAGTTCAGTTTCCAATAGAACACTCATGCCCATCTAAAACCTTTGGAGCCTGGCCTTTAGTGTCCATATTCTTATGAGCATTCTGGGCTCCTAACCACCCATCAAGCTCTGCTTAAAGCATTCTAGGGCTTCTCTACCCTATATCTGCAAAGGTTTCCAAATTCTTCTTGAAAACTAGTTTAAAAGGCTTCTAAACCACATGATCAGGTACAGTGACAGAAATGATTCCACTCTAAATACCCATTTTATGTGTTAGTCACTTTTCCATCCCTGGGGCATAACACCTGACACTTGTAACTTAAAGGAGGAGAGGTTTATTTTTGGCTTATGGTTTTCAGAGGAATCAGTCCCCCTAGTTGACATGTTCCAAGGAAGAAATGACATGGCAGAAGGACCTGGATGAGGATAGTTGCTCACTTGATGGCAGCCAGATAACAGAGCAAGAAGCCAGTGACAAGATCACACGCTTTTGGATGTCAGTGACTTCTCTCCTTGGACCAGACCCCACTGCCTAATGGCAGGTTCAAGAATAGACTCATCAGTGGATTAATCCCCTGGTAAGTATGGTGCCCCATGATTGAATCACCTTCTAAAAGCCTCCCTCCACTTTGAAGATAGGAGACTTTGGGAGACAGTTTAGATTTAAGCATAACAGCATCCCTGTCAAAAATCAGCTGACCATAAATGTATAGGTTTACTTTTGGACATACATATCAGTAAAATATGTGTATTTCTGAATAGAAAAGTAATATATATATTTTCTCAATGGAAAAATAATATGTACATATTGTTCTCAGGGGAGATATATTTCTCATGAGGAAATATATGTTTCTTAATTTGTCCTGATTCTGTAGCTTGCAGAAGCAAGCAAGTTTTGAAATTGGAAAGTGTAGGTCCTTCTACTTTGCTGGTTTGCAGCATTGCTTTGTTTTCTCTTTTTTTGTTTTTGATTTTTTGTCTTTTTGAGACAGAGTTTTACTATGCAATTCAGGCTGGCCTTGAACTCACTTTGTAGCCCAGGCTGGCCTCAAATTAAGCAATCTTCCTGCCTCTGCCTCTCAAGTGCTGGGATTATAGGCATGAGCCACCATCTCTGGCCTGGTTACTCTTTCCATAATCTAACCATTTCTCTTTTTAACTGTATGTTAATGCCAGCAGGTAATTATCTATTTATTTGAATTATGAAAGAAGAAAGTTTTTTTAATATCTCCTGGCTTTGGAGAATGAGTGAGATGAAATGAAATTACGACGCAGAATGGAGCACAGTGTTTTGGTGAATTATTTGTACTTTGTTGACTTTTCTGTGAAAAAATTAGACTATACAAGATCATGAACAGAAAAAAAATTAAAATTGTGACCACCATGAGCAATGCAGTTTAAGAAAAAGATGCCATGAATTAAAAAGAATTAGGCATAATAATTAATTTTAATGTATGTGCTGCCGAAGTGAGCACAGGCATAATAATTAAAACCAGACTGCCTTAGTCAACTTATCAGTGATTTCCAATAGAAGGGGGAATATTTTCCAGGAGTGCAATGATCCACTGGTGTGTGGAAAAGAATATTACACTTATTTTAATTAAAGGCAAATTCATTAAACATTGTAAGGAAAATACAGCTGATTATAGTAGAAAAACTAATGAATTCATAATGAGTAGTTCAGCATTTGAATCTTTGAAATCACAATGTACTGGTTGTCTGTTTCTTCTTTTGTGAAATAATTTAGATTAGAGGCCTTTAATATATAGGAAGTATATATTACACTCTTGCACATTTTCAAGAGCAAAATGAATGTGACACTTTCAAGTCAAGTATCATTCTTTGAAGTGGACAAATAAGGTAGTGCTAAATTGTAAGGTGATTCACTTTGGGGATTTGATAATCTTGAAATTTTCATTTCTTAAATATACTACCTTGGCCAACAGGACATCATTACTATTTTCTTTCCCTTTTGAGGAAACTTTGTAAGGGATTTACAGAATTTTCAATTTGTATATTATGAACTCATCCCTCATTTTCCTTCCATATTAAAATCTAGTTCTGGGGAAAAATGATCTTTATAGGCAAACAGTTTTGCACTGATTTCATCTCATTAAAAACCATCCATGTTGTTCATATGATCTTATAGTGTTCACTGTGGAGTAGTGTAGTGCAGAATACATATATAGCAAAAATACTTATATTAGAAATATGTACTTAAAAGGACTTTCCTGCAAGTGTTGAATAACAGAAATATTATTGGAGGTCACAGGTATAATTCTGTCTCAGGCCATCTGACTTTTTGTTCATGCATTTAATTAATTAATTTTTGCATATTTTGATACTGTCTTACTTTCCTGGTAGTTTTGAATCCAGTCAAAAGGCCATTTGGTCTCAGTTCCTTTTGGTTAGGTACATCAGTAACTGTTGAACTTTTTGATTTGTTGCCAGTCAGAAGTTGGCTTTGGTATCTTGATCATTAGCTAGGCACTGTCAAGTCCCCAATTAAGGCAATCCATACTTAAAAGTACAGCAGTTTATTTCTCTTCCCTTCTATCATTTTTACCTTAGTCTTCACTGAGTCTTCACCTTGTTTTTGATTACTTAGTACCCTCAAACCTTAGAACTTACTTTTGACTCCTTAGACATCATCAGAGAGCATCTGAGCACTTTCCCTCAGTGCTGTGGTCTGTGCTCTAAAGATTCTATCCTGATACGGTGGGAAGGATACTGGACATGGTGTCAGGAGGTTGCGTTCCAGTGTGAGCCAATCTCTCAGGGCATCTCCCTATTCTATCTTGTCTTTCTGGTCCTTTTATTAGGCATGTATAAAAATCTTTTCATAATATTAGTTTGTTAATAAAGGAACTTTCTTATTCTGAATAATCGTAAGAAATGACTCCTACAGCCTGATGTGATAGCACATCCCTGCAATCCCAGGGAAGCTTAGGCAGTAGGATCCTAAGTTTAAGTCTAGCCTGGGCAACTGAGTGATTCACCAAACCCTCTCTAAAAACAAAAAACAACAAAACAAAAACAAAAACAGGTACAAACAAACACAAATGGTAGTCTGGGGATGTAGTTTAGTGTGAAGGCTCCAAGTCCAATCCCCATTATCACAAACAAAAAATGGTTGTTGGGAAATTAAATTTGGATGACTGGAGTTTTGTTATTATAAAAGCCCAATTAACAAAGCGTTGGGAACAATACACTTTCTTCATCAGCACTCATTAAGGTGTTTCTCCTTTTTAAAATGAATTATTATTTCAATTTTATACATTTATAGGGTATAGTGTGCTCACTTGATATATGTATATAGTATTTAAAAATCAAATTGGGGTAATTAACATTTCCATATCCTTAAACATTCTTTAATTTTTTGATTATCACATAATAATTGGACATTTTTATGAGGCACAGCATGCTATTTTAATACATGTATGCAATATGTATTGATTAAATTAGGTAATTAACATTTCTATTATTACTTTGTGTTTGGATCCTTCAAACTCCTGTCTTTTACTTACATGGACAGTATACCACAGATTATCATATACTGGATAGTCATTCCGCCATTCTGTAGAACTCTTCTAAACTAACTGTATTTGGGTATCTGTTATCTAACCTCCCATTATCCTCCCTCCTCAATATAAGACCTGAAACTGGGAAATTATGATATAGATGGAAAAAAAAACCACAGGGAAAATACTTCAAGACACTGACATAGGCATTGATTTTTTGGCTAGGACCCGAAAACACAGGAAACAAAAGCAACAATAGACAGGTGAGGTTATGTCAAACTAAGAAGCACTGCACAGCAAAGGAAACAACAGAATGTAGAGACAACCTACAGAATGTGAAAAAATGCCTGCAAATTATTCGTCTGACAAAGCACGAATACCTAGTATATCTCAGGAACTCAAAAAATGCCATAACAAAACTCTCAAATAACCCAATTAAAATAATAGGCAAAAGATGTGAGTAGACACTTCTCACATTCTTCTCAAAAGAAGAAAATCAAATGGCCACTAACTCTCACTAACCATCAAGGAAATGCAAGTCAAAATCATGACAAGCTATTCCTGGTTTTCAGTGTGGACAGAATGCTCTGTTGTGTTAATTACAGTTCAGAGTGTGTAATTTTGACATCGTATCATTTAGTCAAGTAATTATATTCTAAACTGCCTAAAGAACTTACCATTTAATAGTAGGATGAAGAGCAATTTCTTATTCCTTGTATCTTCAAAATTTTATATATGATGGAAACTTTTAAGTTAGAAACCCCAAATATAAAAACACCCCACATCATTTAGAAATAACAAATAGAAAGTAACCATTGAGGAATACTATAAATGAGTAGGTAAGTGTTCTTGACTTATTTTATAATACCTCTTACTTTTTTGATCTTGGAAAAGAGATCTCTTTCTGTGTCACTTTTCTCCTCTGTGTGTTGGGGATTTTCAACAGTGGACATTAATTGAACTCTATTATATGCCAGACACTATGAAGTATGATCAGAAACATATGATAGATGTTTAACTTTAAAAGATTACAGTAAAAGACACATTGCCATTAATCCTCCTCAAAATTCTCACTTGAATACACTTAGCCTAACATTCTTTCCACTTTCTGAAGCACTTCTGGAAGTCCTCTTTCATGGCTTTCATTTTTTTGGTACTGGGGATTGAACTCATGACCTCATGCTTCCCCGGTAGGCACCTATGCCACTGAGCTAAGTCGCTGGCCCCAACATTTTAAAAATTTAAATATTCACCATATATTTCAATCCACTACTTGTATTTTAAGGGGTAGAAATAAAACAATGACCAAAACATAAAATCTTTGCCCATTTTAATTAAACTTCAGCCTACCTAATTTGAAAATTAAATGAGTCAAACCATGCAAAGCAATTAGAACAATGACTGGCACAAAATGTATTTCATAAATATTAGTTATTATTGTTGCTATGAATGTTAAGTTACTTTTAAATGAGAAAATGAAAGACAGCAAATAACCAAATTAAAATCAAATATTCAAAAGGCAATATTGGTGTATTAATTTCTATAGCTGGAACCAAATACCTGATATAATACAATTTAAAGGAGAAAAGACTTCCTTTGGCTCACAAATTCTGTCCACACTCAGCAGGCTGATATAGACAAGGTAGAAATCATGGCAGGAAGGGATGAACAAGGAAAATCTGTTCATATTATGGTAGCCAGAGAGAAGAGAGTGGGAAAAGAGCTGGAGAGGAGACAGCATAGCCTTCAAAGCCAACAGGTCTCCAACCCTACTAGCACATTCCGTTAAGGACCCGACAATGGGTTAGGTCATTAATGAGATTAGGGACTCATGATCTGATCACCTTGAAAATGTCTCACCTGGCAACACATGAGCCATTTTGGGGCCATTTTTTATTCAAACCATAGCAGTTGGTGAGTCAAGACCTGTTTTTATTAGTGTCAGCATTAGTGTGTCAGGGCTTAGTAAGTCACTTATGCAAAATCATTCAGACATGTTAATTAACTGAATTGTCTCCAGGACTTGCAGAATGGGAACAGGTTGGACACTGATAAGGAGAGTTCTTTTTCTTCTGGTCATAACATAAACTCAGTGAGTAGGGGCCATTCTGTGGAAAGTCTTCCTGTCTCTCAGCCAGGACCAGGGTATCTTAATCAGATTCATTCTCTCCATACCCTCCCTTACATACATTTTGAGTTATATCTATTCCCTTTTATTACAAGTTATATACCTCAGGAGAGAGAAATCTTTCCAGTAAAGATTGTAGATGGCTACAAATTTGTCCTGGAGAAAAACACAAAACAAAAATAAAATTTCTTGTCTTTGAAACACTTGTCAGCATGTGTTCTCTTATGTGCCAGTTATTTGTTTTGGAGAGTTTATCTTCAGAAACATAAGCATAAATATTTTTTTCTGGGCTCAGAGTTCAATTTAAATAGCTTGAATTTCTTGCACAATTATTTATAAAATATTTAAAGAAGAAAAAACAAGAAGAAAATCCTTACCCATTTTTCTCCTTTTCTCTGACAACTTTTGCCAATATGCAGCTTAATTAAAAATGCTACGTTTTTGTTTTTTCCCCTGACTCAAATTCTATACAATTTAAAGGCTTTTAGCAACCTTTAGGATCATGTTGCTATTTTTTATAGCAGTTCTCAATGGTTGTGTTTAAGGCAACTGATTCAGCTGTAGTAATTTTTTCTTTTTAAGAGAAAAATTCTAAGCTCTGCCAAGAAGAAAATTAGACCATAAAGGAGAAAAAAAGACTGTATGGTTTATTGTGTAAGTAATGCCTCTTTAACAGATACATTCTTTAATAAGACTTTTACAGTATTTTCAGGTATAGTCCCTTTGTCATATTTAGTGAATGAATTTACAAGGTGAAAGATTAAGCATCTCCAGCTTTTGCCTCAGGCTCCATGTCTCCTTGGCACAAATCTCAGCAAAGGTCAATGTCACTGTTGTGTTTGGGGTTTTAAGACAATGAATGGAGAGTTATTGAAAATACATCTTTGAACAAGATTTATAGGCAGGACTATTCTATTTTAAAAAGTGGAAATGAGGCATAATTTTGTTTTTGATTAGCTGGTATAAAGGTCTCTTACTTAGCTTTCTTGTCACTGAGACACAATACCTGACACCCACGAGTTAAAGGAGGAGAGGTTTATTTTGGCTTGCAGTTTGTAGAGGCTTCAGTTCATAGGCAGGCTGGCAGGGCAGAGGGGCATGGGAGAGGAGAAACAGTCCACGGCAGGGTAGGTAGGAAGCAGAGTGTGAGTTCAAGGGAGAAAAAAGGAAGACAAACCATTCCAGGTCAAATCTTCAGTGCTTGTTGGTCATGGTGGTGCATGCCTGTAATATTAGCACTCGGGAGGCTGAGGCAGGGGGATTGTAGCAAGTTTGAGACCAGCCTGGGCTACAAAGTGAGCTCAAGGCCAACCTGAACAGCATGGTAAGATCCTGTCTCAAAAATACAAACCTCCAGTGATCTACCTCCTCCAACCAGGCTTCACCTCCCACATCACATTTAGCTATAAACTTACCTATTCCACTGATAAGTGTCCCATGCACATGATCCACTAACCTCTCCAATAGCCCCACCTCTGAGCACTGGAGGTCTTGGGTGGGAGGACATCTAGATATAAACCTTAACAATCAATCCCCAAGAAGTCAGGAAGGTTAGATACTGTTTAGCTTTGTCATTTACTTGCTGTGTGTTTGGAGGCAAATCGCTTTACTTCTCTGGGCCTAAATATCTCACACATATATAAAATTATATATTATAATATTTTAATTATATCATATACTTATATTAATAGAACATTATAAATTAAGTATTATATAAAAATATATGATTTGGGCATTAGATGGTACTATTGGCATTGATTAATTGATTGGTTGAGATGGAATCCAGCTGTGTTGCTCAGGTTGTTCTCAGACTCCTGAGATCATCTGACCCTCCTGTCTTGACCTCCCCAGTAGCTGGTGGTGCAGGAGCCCATCATGGTGCCTGAACTATATACTAACTTTTATTTTATTTATTTATTTTTTTTGGCATTTGCTTCCATTCATTTTATTAACATTTTTAAAATTTTATTTAAAGAGAAAAAAAGCAAAACAGAAAAAGGGGTAGAAACAATACAGAATTTCAGAAAAAAAATAAGCAGTAAGAAGTCACTAGTTGATAAATTATATATTGTCTTCTTAGACCTAGTTGTTAAAGTTACAAAATTAAAGCATACAAAGTGGACATTCAAACAGTGAGACTGCAAAGAAGTTCAATGATCCAGTAACAACTTACCAACATGGTTATCAATCCTACACACTTAAACATACATGCAGCCATATCCTCTAGAGCACTTTCTTCTTTTTAGTTTTTAAGTCCATTATCTGTTTAGTTATACCCTGTTTCAGGTTGCTCAGTACCTTACTGACTTGTTTTGTTGTTGTTATTTAGTTTTTAATCACCTTATATAATTCTGTTGTCTTGTTTTTGAGTTTCTCCTCATCCATGCTCCATGGATCAACTTTAGTGGAGTTGGGAGATTTTTGGAGGTATTTTGTTACTTTGTTACCTACTTTTTTTTTTTTTTTGAAGGTAGCAAAATACAGCAGAACAAGACAGAACAAACCTATGTGACCGAAGTGCAGTGAAACTACCACAGAACCTTACAGCAGGTCACCAGGACATGAACAATGGGCACAATAGTACAGCCCATTCTGTTCACATTAGCTCTCCTTTCAATTAGGTAGAGGAAAATGGAAGGAAATATTGAACTTATAAAAACAGAATATTGAATAAAGCAGTACCATTAATCAAAACTGTGATAAAAATATTTGCCTTCAAAGAGATGGTAGAAGGAAATCCCCCTTACTTGCCACGCTGCAGACATTCATCCTCCCAAGAGATACTCAGACCGCTGGTGCCGACTTGCTAATGAGGGTGGGCATGGGGGCTGGGGGATGGATCAATGTCTGATTCTTAGCCTGCGCACTGGCAGGCTCCCAGCTGCATACCAGGGCGGCGAGTAGGCCGCCTGTTCTCCCAGCGCCCAAAGTTCCATCATGATGTAGAGCTCAGGAATCGCTGATAGTTCTTGCCCTGGTGTGCCAGCGGCTTGCCAGCCCCCAGCTGCTTACCAGGGCGGCCAGTAGGCCACCTGTTCTCCCAGCACCCAAAGTTCCAACATCTACTACTAACTTTTAAATTCACCCCTGAATTCTTGGGGCTATTTGATTTTATAGTTTATGTTTTTGGCTGCCCTACTTGAGTCTCAACAGTGTGACTGTCTTTGAGCAACAGTGACCCTATAGTGTCTGTGCAGCTTCTGTTGCCAGTGTCAAAACTGGTCATTCGACCACTCACCAGCACCCGAGGAGAACCTGGAACTATCTTAATCCATATCACTGTTTCTCAAGAGTGTGCCATGATAAAAGCATCCAATGGGATTGAAATGTGATACAAAAAGAGATTTTTTTACCCACCTTGATGGTTAACAGAAAGGAGGCACCTCCAGGCACATGAAATAACAGATCAAGGTGGGCTCTTGCTAGAAATGAGGCGAGGTCTCAGAGTGATCCCTCCCTCCATTCTCTACATCTTTACTCCATCTACGAGAACTTCAACATTTCTTGATGTTTAAAAAAAAAAAAACCCTCTGTGGACACTCTCCCCCACTGCAAAAAAAGAAAAAACAAAAGGGATCTGGGCTCATTTACGGCTAGCAAATATGATGGTTCTCTGTTCAGGGATCTGCTCTGCAATATTTACCACCCTTATATTGCTATGAAATACTGTCCATAAGGTCCTTCTATAGCCTCCTATGGATTGGGTGAAGGCATGGTGGTTTATCTTATTAACACCTTCCTCACCTGACACATATTCACAATCAGCTGTGGAGTGAATGTTCCTGGATGTAAACTCTTTTGACTATAATAACAGGTCATTAAAAAGAATGGGTCAATTGGAAGGCATTTGTCTGTGGAAATCAGCTATGAATGAAAAAGTCCAGATGTCAGCCTCCCCACATCCAGTAAACAACGATGGGGAACCTGGTCCTCTAGAGGTAGGGATCTCCCTTTTTGTTTCTCTTTACCCAGGATGCCCCTTCCTGGTGAGTGGCTAAAAAATTCAGTAATTGTAGAATAGGTGTTAATGACTGAGAATGGTTTATTTGATTTTCTCTTACAAATTTTGAACAGTATCCTTCTTTATTGTTAGTCAAAGGAGCATTTGAATTTAAGTCAGGGGTGAGGAAAAGTTCTAGAAGAATCCTTTGGAAGGGGCTGTTCACTTGTCCAGGCCTCACCTGGGAATGCCATGAAGAATAGGATTCCGAGACTTATAGCAAATGGCAAAATTGTAGTTGCTAGTTAGTTTTACCCACTTATTATTACATGGATTGACCAGAATAGGAATTTAAAAACAAAATCAACATTTTAATTTGTGTGCTGTCTCTGTCAGGAAGGATGGTATGTACCATTGTTAGAAGTAAGAACTTTACGATAATAATAATAATAATAACAACACAGATCTAACTTACATAATAAGTTTCAAGATGGATGGATTGTGTGTGTATATATATGTACCTACTAAAGTTTTGATCAATAATAGACCACACATACAATAGTGGTCCCTTGACATTCACTGAGAAATGTCATTGTTGTTTTCAGTTTGTGTAAGTACTCTCTATAATGTTTGCACAATTACGAAACTGCCTAACTGCATTTTTCTGAAGGCATCCTTATTGTGAAGCGATGGATGCTTGATATGTATGTATATATTTAGGTATGTGCACATGTATATAGGCATGTATATATGTATTTATGTGTAAACATATGATAAAATATGTTTTAATATATAGTTATATATAGTTATATATAGTATCTATGAAACAGATACTATTTTACAAGTGAGCAAACCAAGGCTCATTTAACATGACTTGTTGCTGAGGAATAGGAATTACATTATATACATATAACGTAAATGAAGGGTGAATATGGTGAATTTAACAAAGCGAACACAGCCATGACACCAGCATCCAGAACACGGCTGGTTCCACAGAGGCCTCACGTTGTCCCTTCCAGACAGCAGGTCTCCCAGCCTCTGCCACCAAGGAAAGCTGTTGTCCTGATGCCATAAATTACATTTGTGTGCTTTTGAACATATCTGACTGAAATTATACACTGTGTTCTACTTTGTTTAGGTTTTTAAAGCAGGAGACATTAAGATCTTATCAGCATTTCTTCGGCTGAATGTCCACAGTACTTTGGTTTTAATTGACTGTTAGATGAGCTAAGGCTGGCTTTGTGATGAAGATGAATACACTTCTGTTGAAGGGAAATTATGCTTGATTTGAAGCTCTGTTTGAACAGGTCAATTAATCAGATAGTACTGGTAAAATATTGCCACTTTCAGGAATCATTGCAGGTGGTATTAAATTATAGTCTTGATGTTTATAAATAACTCATAATAAATAAACAGACTTAGCATTTTTACAGAGTGACTAATAGAGTTTGACTTATTCCTGTGGGCTGATTTAATGTGTTCAATCAGCTGCCAGGAGTAGGTGCCAGGGAAGCATTGCCAGCGAACAGTCAAGGAGAAGAATTTCTATTAAGGGGGTGGGGTGGGACTTTGCTTCAAATGGCTAAAACCCTCAGATCATGTAGACAAACTTCATGGAACTCACTGATTTGGATGAGTTGTGCTCATCCTCTGGTCAGTTGGTTTTACCACCTAGAGAATTTGTTTCATAGCCTACCTAGAAAGGTACCATTATGGTTTAAGTGGAAGTCACAGTTTTAAGGCCTCAGTTTCCAAGGTTGTGAAACAGGGAAGATGATAAGACTTCACAGTACTGTTGCAAGGATTAAGTAAATTACATATATGCATATTATAAATATAATTTGTTTCTATATAGCATTTGGAATAGAACCTGTTGCAAATTAAGCACTGAGTGTCAGCAACTAGAGGTAGACTAACATGTACGTAGTTCATTGTAATGTATATATATATTAATGTACCAAGTGTCTGTCTTCCTGTTGAAACCCTAACCTGCGGTACAAAGGTATTAGTAACTTGGGCTTTAGAAGGTGATAAGGTCATGGAAGTGGAGTCCTTGTGACTATGATTATTGCCATTTTAAAAAGAACCCTAATGATCTCTCTCATCCCCTTTTTGCCATGTGACAAGAAGATGATCACCTGCAACCTAGAAGAACCTCACTTGAACCTGCCCATGCTGACACTCTGGTCTTGGACTCTTAGGCTCCAGTACAATGAGAAATAGATTTTTATTGTTTATAAACCACCCAAACTATGGTGCTTTGTTGCAGAAGTCCAAACTAATTAAGACATATAGAACACATGTCTTCCCAAATGGTGTTTCTTGAGTGCTCCAAGAGAACTCTACCTAAAAGCAGAATTGTGGAAAGACCCCAAAGCCATAGAAGATTTAGTATTGGCTTTTGTTAAAGAGCAGGGCCACAATTCCGAAGGCCAAGACCTCAGTCCACCTCACTCTTCCTCATCACTCTGTCTCGACTAGTTGCTCTGTTCCTCCCCAGGTCTTGTCACCATTCCATTTCCTTATGAAAACCGCCTGTGGTGATTATTTTCAATTCAAACATATCCCTTTGAACTCCATAACTCTGTTTATAATCATCTATGAGGTAATTCAGTTACATATTCTACATACACTGCAATATGAACATGTTCAAACTTGATCTCCCCATCTTTTCTGCTTTATCTGAATTGATTAAATTATTCACTCACTCATGAATTCATCATAAATATATTAAATACCAGAACCAAAGCAGGCATTGGCAATAGTCATGAATACTATGACTTAGTCCTGTCCTTGTGGTTCTTGCCATCCCAGTGGAGGGGCTGGTTTGGACAGGGAAAGAAGAGCCATTGTGGGGTCATAAGGTCAACACTATCATGTGGCAGGGTATAGAGTTCATGGGACTTGAGTGATTAGGAGACCTTCCTACAAGAGGTCATGCCAAAGAAGAGATCAAAATAAGGAGAGGAGGTAGGTACCAGTGCCTGTGTTAAAATTCAGAATTGCATTAAAATTTTTTCCTTCCATTACTATCTCATCACAAAAGTCTGCTGATAATATATATATATATATACATATATAAGTGTATAAATTTTTTTACTTTAATCATAATGACCACCAACATATCTTAAAATCCTGATGCCTAGTACCTCAGAATGTGACCTTACTGAGTCATTGCAGACATGATTAGTTAAGACAAAGTCACACTGGAGTGGAGGGACCCTAATATATGTGTTATATATATGAATAAATATATATGTAATATATATATGTATGAATATTTTTAATACATAAAGCTATTGGATCATTTTGAAGCATTTGACACATATTGACTCATTTAATTGTCATAATTTAATGAGATAAATCCTACAATTTTTCTCATTTCAGGGAAAGATAACCAAGGTACAAAAAGCTAAGCAAAATTTCCCAAGCTTTACCCAAAAAAATAAATAACAGAAGCAGGATTTACATCTTGGATGTGTGAGAGAATTCTCCTTTTTAGCCACTCTGCCAGGTTCTTTTCTACAGCCTGCCTCGGTCTTGTCTGGCTCTGGTAATACCGAGTGTCTCCATTCTTGCAACCACACTGCTCCCATGGTAATCTTTCTACAATATGATTCTGATCACATGACACTATCTTGCCTAAGATTTGCTAGCATCTCCTTTGTTTGAAGAGTTACGTTCAGTTCTCTTATCTTGCTCTTTCTGGTCCCCCTTATTACTCCATGAGCTATGGGTCTCTGGCTCCCATTCCAGGAACATTTCCAGTTTCTTCCAAATTTACTATGAGTCTCTTGCATTTCTGTATCTTAAAAGTATTGCATCCTTCCTAATTTGAAAATTCCTTTTCTTCTTTTTGCTAGACTGGCACTTACATATGCTTCAGAATTTGGCTCTTGCTTTTGGCCTCAGCTTTTCCAAGGCTAAATGGCAGAGCTTAGCTCCATGCTTTCACAGAACACTCTGTCCCTACCAGACTTTTTACCAAGTCATTCCCTACACTCTAGTGAACTAGCTGTTTCTTGTCTTTCTGCTCCACTAGTCTGTGAACTCTGTATGGGCAAGGACTGTTCTTACTTATTTTGTCTCCAGCTCATTGCTTGGTAAAGATTATTGTTCAGTAAATGACTGATGAAAGAACAGATAGATGTCACCCAGCTGGGGATATAGCTCAGTGGCACAGTGCATACCTGGCAAGCATGGAATCCTGAGTTAAATCCCCGGCACCAAAATCAAAACAAACAAACAACCCCCCCCCCAAAAAAAAAAATCACACAGAGGGAGGCCCTTGCTGCCATGGGGCTGGGAGTGGGTAAGGCTTTACTGATGGAAGAGGAACGTGTGGAAGCTCTTTGCCGTTATGAGAGGGACTTAACAGAATGTAAGACACACTTGTGTATCAGCAAGTGGAGTGACCAAGCGCTAAATAGAGAGATCCCTGTGAGCTGTGTTATTGGCATTTCAGCTGTGATTTTTTATTATTCTTTTCTTAAATATCTTTCTATGGTCTCATCCAAGGTAGTTAACAAGAATAAAAATCAGCCTCATCAAATTTTCCTGGGTTTCTTTTCCTTCCTTTCTTTCTTCTTCTTTTTTATAAAATGAAGTTTTCAAAATAATAAAATTAGTATACATGATTTGATGAAAGTAAACACAAACAGAAGCATGATTCTATTAATTTCCTAGGGTTACAGTGACAAAGAATCATAGCTGGGTGGTTTAATCCAACAGACTTATTTTCTCACAGTTGTGGCAAACCAAAAGTCCAAAGTCAAGGTGTCAGCATGGAGTCTCTCCGGAACCTGCAGGAGAAAATTCCTCTTTGCTACCCCTCCTTCCCCTCTTCTCATGGGGCCATCATAACTCCTTAGTTTTCCCTGGATGGCAGCTGTTTCATTCCAGTCTCTGCCTCTGTTATCACATAGCATTGTTCCCATGTGTCTGTGTCTTCTCATGGCCATCTCCCCTTGTGTACTTGTCTTGTAAGGATGGTGGTCAAATTAGATTAGTGTCCCTCTTTGTCTTAACTAATCATGTCTGCAATGACTCAGTAAGGTCACATTCTGAGGTACTAGGCATTAGGATTTTAAGATATGTTGGTGGTCGTTATGATTAAAATAAAAAAATAATTTCCTGTTACTCAGAGACACTACTGAGTTATTGTAAAGGGGACTATTTCATTGTCTTTTTTAGTGCATATGTACATACTTGTATAAGTTTTAGCCAAAATGGTAAGATATTGCATATTGTTTTGTAAAGCTACTTTTTTCAAAGTTAATAGTCTACTGTGATTAACTTTTGTTTTGTTTCATTTTGTAATTCTTATATCCTGCCCTATTTACTGTGGTTTTTAGCTGTTATATCTAAGATGTGATCCTGTAATGCTTTCTTTGAATCACTAAGCATATTTTCTGATTATTACGGAAACTTGCTGGGTTCCCTGTGGGGATAGAAAGAGGAAAAATAGATTTAAAGGCCCTATTTCATTATGCATAATCCATGTAAGCATGTCTTATGGACATTTCTGCTTTAATTGATATTCAGAAATTGAGGGCCAGGCTGAGCTCCCAGTACATACCCCAGTGGAAGAGGGCTGAGGTCAAGTGTGACTCTCATTTGAATCTCTATGATTAGAATCAACGAACTGTGTGCCTAATGAAAGGTTTCATCTAAAGGCTCATTTGTTCAGAGGAACTTTTTCTTAACCTTTCTTTCCTCTACCTAATGCAAAAGTCTGCAAGGAGTTGCAAAGAGGAAGCTTTGCTGCTTAAGCATAATCTAGGTAATCGTGCAACTGCACTAAAATAAAACAAGACACATAAGGAAAGAGAGGATCTCGTCCAATTTGTGTCCATTTTCCAACTCTGTCTTTTTTCTCTCCTATTTGTAAAGGAGTTGAAGCTGACCTGGGTGGTTTTCAGAAATAGGAACCCATTTCCTGTCTCTAAAAAGTGGAATACATAATATTTATGATGACAGAGGTGACTGCATGGAACCTGTTCAGCTGAGGTAATGGGAAATTGATCCCCCAATGATCAGTACATAATCCCTCTGAGACAGAGATACAGCTGAGAATGTTTTACAGAGAGAAAGTGACAATAACCAGTGTGGGAGGATTTGTGAAATATTGGGAATAAACATTCTGCTCACAAATATCTTTTTTCCCACTGGCCTACCAAGATGCCTGAAATTACGACATTACATGATTCTTGGAGAGATATCATTCAAGGACAAGTTTAAAGCGCAAAGGTTATCTGTGCTTGATAAGACAAAACTGCTGCCTCCAGTCACATAAAACTTTGCAAGCAGGGCTCGCTGGCCTGCTTATATAGAATAGGACATCAGAGAGTGAAGTTTTGCTGGAAGGTGAAAGTCAAGGGAGTGTGGCATTTAATTGTGAAGTGCTACTGACTGTGAGTTTCCTAAGGGAAGCAGGAATTGAGGGTTTAGAATGGGGTAAAAAGGAGATGTGGCTACAAAAAAGCAGGTACACTGCTCTGGGAGAGAACTGTTCAGTGCTATCTTTTGAAGCCAGAATATTTGCCTTCAAATCTGAGGTCTGCCACTTACAAAGTAGGAGACTTTAGTACAGTTATAGAATCAGTTTCTTCATATGTGAAGTGAGGGTAGCAGTAGAACTTATCACAAAGGATCAATGAAATATATAAGATAATGAATGTAGTATGCTTAACAGAGCTTAAGACATAGTAAACAACCAAGAAGTACTGTATTAGCTATTGCTAACATTAAAATATCAGAAGAAATGCATTTAACACCAGACTAAAAGCTTTTAGCAGCATGATAGCTTTTTTATTTTATGAAAATAAAACAAATTTCATAATTAAATAAGAAATGAACAAGTTATTAAACTGTGTATCTTTATCTTCAAAAATTACTTCAAATATAAGACATAAATCAAAAAGATTCTTACAAAAAAACACATGACACAAATCTTTCATGTCAATGAACTAAGATAAACAAGTAGTATAAATTAAACCAATTTGTATACATATTGAAATATTTTAAAAACAATGGAATTTGTATTTTTTGGAGGTATTTGAACTCCCTTTCCTATTTATCTCTCTTCTATTTTGCTATCTATCTATTTAGAAACCATGTGAAATAAAACCACATGATATTTGAGCCTGTTAATTCTCACAACAATTTTATACTAGCATATCTTTTTAGAAATGAGGAAAGAAACTGACAATGATTAAAAGTTTGCCAACTTGAGGCATCTAGTAAACCTCAGAATTTGAATCTGAATAAAATGCTCCATTGGCTCAGGACCCTAAGTGCTGACTGTGAGTGTGGTTAGTACTTTCTGTGAGCGGTTGGTACCAAACTACAAAAAAGCAGGTGTCTGAGATGAGTTTCCTACCTGCAGAGTCTGAGATTTAGATGTAGCGTTATTTAACGAGGAAGAATCTTCAGGAGAAATCTATGGGACAGGGAAGCAGGAAAGAAGGAAGAAGAGACTGAGCCAAATTGTGATCATAGGGAAATAGCGTGTCTCATTCAGAGTGAAAGTGTCAAGAAACCAAATTACACACCACCTCTGGGCCTTACTGAGGGAAGTAGGCTGGCCTAATGCCTTTACTGAATCAGTCATGGTGGCTATATCAGTCTGGTAATCTGCATGGGGGTAGCGTTTTAGGCTACTTGGGATGCTGTATCAAAATACCTCAGACTGAGTGGAGTATAATCAAGTTCTTATTTATCACAGATTTAAACTTGTGAATCATGGGAAGACATGAACATTCAGAACACAGCAGGTACCAGCCACAAATACTACATCAGGAAAATTAGGTAGATAAACCCAATGTAAGGTCAGGTATGTTACTTTAGGCAACCTGTGGAAATACTGTCATTATAGGGCCAGGGGTTTAGCTCAGCAGCACAAGTGCCTGCCTGGCAAGTGCCAAGTCATGAGTTTGACCCCCAGTACCCAAAATAAACAAAAAACAGACAGACAAAAATATTGTCAACCATAGCCCCAGTTAGAAAAATATGAATATGCATTGAATCCAGGTAGTCAAGACAATATATAATACAAAATTAACGTATGAGGCTAGTGCTAAGAAAAATCTGAAGAAAATATGGTAAGGCCAGATATGAAGGCTGAGCTCAAGGATGACCTTTCTTTGAATCTCAGCTCATCTGTACCGATTTATAGGCTTAAAGAAACACGACTGTGTGAAATGGAGGGAGACGGTGACTCTATTATGTGGTTTTTAGCATATGCTTTTAGCATAGGTTGAAGTTGCTTCGCAGATTGAGTGGGTGGTAGATACAACCTGAGGGACCCAGTTTGAAATGGTGCTGGGGATGTGGAAGTGAGTGTGCGCAGGCCAAAGTTCCAGTTCTAGTTCTGCAGTGCACTCATTGCCAGAACTTCTTCATTCCCTGCCGCCTCTGGAGAAGCACAGAATCCTCAGCTGTAACGTGAGGATGCTTTGGCCAGCTCTAAATTTGGTTCTGTTTTGTTGGCACTCATAACTGATACCATGAAAGTGTAGCTTTCACACAAATTACATGTGACATTGCCTGTGTGCTTCACCAGTGATAAATGATGGGTCTCCTGCTCATTCTTTGTGTTTCACTTTGAAAAAAATCAATGAAAAGCTTTGAAAAAATTGGTTTTAAATAACGGGTTTTAGTAGAGATGGATAGTGGAAGTGTGCAGAGTTAGGGAGTGACAGCCCTGTGAAACTGACTGCTCCTTTGTCCTTGCGGCAGGTCCAGCAATCACCACTCCACATAGACAAGTCCCTGGCCCAACAATGTACACAGCGGGCCACTTGATGGGGCTGTTGCTGCATTCAGAACAGAAGTGTGACCTACACTGGGACCGCTGCCTCAGTGGCCCAGCAGTGCAGTCCCAGAAACAATTATTTGGCACAATAATGGATGTTTACAAGCTGCATTCATGTTTAGGACCTGCGGTGTTGACTTGCTCATTTGAAAGTTTACTTTCGAGAGATAAATATACCCTTGGTTCTCTCTGTGGTCACAATATCATTTTTTTTTTCCTCTTTGTTTACCTGATTCCAATCTGCTTAGCTTCACCTGTGGTAATTGCAAAGTAGCACCTGAATACTATGGGCTAAGTAATGTTTTAATAATCTCTAGGTGCCTCTTGAATCTGACCCAGGGCAGTTCGGAAGACAACCTTGAGCTGCCACCTTTGGCAGTCCTTGGATGAAAACATATCTTTGGAACTTATTGCAGTAAATAGCAAGTCATATACAGGTGAAAGTGCTTTTCTTTAAACCTCTACTCGAACCCTTCTTCAGCAATTAACACAGTACTAAGCTTCTGGTTCTTTTGTATTTCTTGTATCGTAACTATTGTTTGTAAATTACTGAGCCATACAGATTTCTTTATTACTTTGACCTTTGATGGTGAGGTGAATTTTTCCTTGGGAAGTCTGGTTCGAGACCTTGTAAGCCCAAATCTTGTAAGCTGCAGTCTGTGGGAAGCAGATCTTTTCATTTACAATTACAATTGTAAACAGTTTTGGGGGACACAGTTCAGGGCTGGGTGGGCTATTCATTCAATAAAAACATACTGAGGGTCTGTCTATGATCTCTTACTTTAAATGGTAGAAATTAAACTAATGTCCACTGAAACAAGAAGTCTGGTTTAGGTTGGAATTTAGAGAAGAAAAAGTTAACCATCATCCTACAAACTGGATTGTTTTATACTGCACAATACACAGCCTGAATTCACTGAGTAAAATCAATGACCCATTTATCCTCACGTTCTGTGGTTCCTCCATGACATGATCCTTGTAGATCCTTGGTATCTCTTTTAGACAAGACATTGATCTGTAAGGCCACCCACTTCTTTCTCATTAAATCTACCTGCTTCTATTACTTTTTGCTCACAGGTGACCTGTATTAAAAACAAACAAACAAACAAACAAACACCCTCTGTTTTTCAGACTATCATAAACTCCTTATCAGTTCTTAGGCTTATGATTTGGGAAAGAAAATACAATCCAGGCTCATCTTCCCATGTGTTCTTTCATGCTTCTCTGGAGCCTGGGGGATGGGAGATGTCCACTTCTGGAACATACTTTTCTGCAGGTGGAGCACAAGCATTTCTTAGTTCAACCAAAACAAAGCACTCAAAACAGCTGAGCTTATTTGCCAACTGAATAGGGAATATAATTTGCAGAAAGAAAACAAACTAAGGAGGGTTTACTTTATTAAATAATTTCATATGGGATTCCTTTTAATCACACACATGAATATATGTACTTGATTCATTAGTAAATTTTGTAGACACTAATACAAAAGCTGTATACTTTCAACAGTAAAGGGACCCCCCACTAGAACCCACAACAGTTTTGTTGTCACTATTTGATAAAGGTGGAAATAGTGAAAAGGGAAATGATCAAGTAATTTGTTAATTATTAGTGAGAACCTGGTGGCACATCATTTCCTTTCATGAAAAACTGAACACCCCCAAAAGGAAAACTCAGCACAAGGAAGTATTATTAGTTGCTTAAAAGGAGAATTGTAAAATTTCACTACATCTGTTAAATAACTGTCGGAAACCTGATTGCATATATTGGTTTGAAGAGACAGGGAAACTAAGAGACTTAATTTTATTCTAAAGCAGAAACAAAAGCTAATCATGTTTTGACACCTGGACTGGTGCCTCATGCTCCGAGGGGCTGAGGTCCAGAACGATTATGTCAATGGTGGAAAGTTCATTACTCATTTCTGATGGCTCTGAGTATTAATTATGTTGTTTTTTGTGTACTATGGAGCCTGAAGCTGAAGATGGAATGTGGCTGTTTTACACACTGTGCTCGGCATTAAAATATCCAGTTGTCATAGAAAAAACCCAGGCATATAGGATTGAGAGGCTGGTTTTTAGAGAGTGTCAGGCCTGGAATGGCTCTAATTTTCAGAGGGGAAAATTGAGACTCAGATTGGAGTACTGGATTTATTGAAGAGTCCAGTTTAGGAAAGGCACAGAGATGAAATCGTATTATTTTTCTCCAATCATTGCTTCAGCCATGCTCAACAGAATCTCCGTTTCCTGTCCCTCTATGACATCTAAGTTTTGTTTCGCAGCTTTCCAGTCACTTTTAGTTATTCATAATCCCCATCTCAGCTAGGTTAGCTTAAAACTTCAGTCTTCATTCAGCTTAGTGATTATTGTCTCCCTACCTCCTAGCCTGGGCCAGGCATGGTTCTAGAGGACTTGGCAAGAGAACAGAGTGCACTCTTGGGCTCTTGTACTCTTCCCTCTTTTTACTGTGTCTCCACCTTCTCTGGAGTTGGAGATAGGTGAAAAAATAGGACTTGCTTTGTATTTATTTTTAAAAACTTGGCATGGGATTGCTTTTGTGTGGGTATTGCTATTCAGTGGCTCTCTCTGTGGTGGGTGTCCAAACGCTGGCTCCTGTGAAGCAGACGTGTGAGTCCTCTGGAGAACTTAGTGAGATTTTGTGAGGTCCGGTTGTGGATGGCCCCTTGCTGTGTTGTCAGCACTTTTATTTCTCAAGGTTGGTGGTTTGTCCAACAGATTCTGTCAGTGCTGTCTGCTTGATCACCAGCCCTCTTAGGTAGGTCCTGAAGAGACTGCTCAAGCTGATTATCGCGTGAGTGTCCCCTTTGCCAATGCAACACTCACCGTTGTGTTTGTGTTAAAGCTTGGGAATGCTGGCTGCTCTTCAGCAGATCTGTCTCTAACCTGCTGCCCATACAGCAGAGCGTCTCAACCAATCTCCTGCCAAGCAGATGTTCAAGTAGGAAACTAATGCCAGAATCACTTTCTTGGAAGTCCCTCTATGAGCTTTCTGGCTTCATTACTCTCCACAAAGTCTGTAGCTTGTGGTTCTTAGGACTTTGCTCTTTCCACTTCCCTAGCCTGTTTCTAGTTAGACTGGAGGAATGTAACACAAACCAAGTGATACAATCAGAGGTAGGAGCTAGAAGCAACAAAATGATGGAAAGGAAATCAAAATATATCTATCAGTGCCAGAAGTGAGTTATAATCTTAGCTGCGTGAGTATTGCATTGATCAAATCTTGACACTTCATCTATTTCAGAGGCCAGAATCTCCTGTACTTCTCGATGATTTATTATTTTTGGTTATAAATGCAGTGCATTAATGAGCAAAATGTAATGGACTATGTTGGCAAATGGCATGGCTTGTAACTTTTCCACTTGTGGTTTTCAACATTCAGTGCAATGGGGTTCTGACCATGTGAAAATCTTGAATTTCATTTTATAGAATGCATTGAATATCTTCTTGAATTTATATAGATAAAATCATAACAAGTACCACATTTTCTCAGATACCATTTTTAAACAGTTTTGTTAATTTTTTTTTGCTAAGCATATAATACTCAATATATTCTCTAGCTTCTAGGCTAAAAGAAAATTGGTGTTTATGCTTTCCATTGTTTTCATGAATCCTTATAAAGAATTTGGCAAACAAGTTGATTTATTTTCACCCCAAATAAATGTTCAATGGTTGATTCATTTATCAAATATTATTGCTGAAAAGCTGTGAAACTTTGTTAAAGACAATTTAGAGTCTATCAACAGAATTTGTACAAAATTTCACTGTTTGTTGAATTACATTTTTAATTTTAAACTGACCTTTTAACTTAATCTTAATTTAGTCTAAAGTCAAAGTTGAAATTAAGAGGCACTGGAGTTAGGTACACCAATGTTTAAATGAGGCTCTGTGCTTTATTGACAGAAGCTACATAAATAATCTCTCTCAGCCTCAGTTTTCTCATCTGTAAAACGAAGATGGTAATTATTTCCTCATAGAATAGCTTTAAATACTTGACCAGAATTGTATGCATTTGCCCTGTACCCACAAATACTCAGGCTCCCTATCACAGCCATCAGTGGTTCTTGTGTCAGAACAATCACATGATTGGCACAAATATCCACCTCTCTTGTGGATATTTTGCACCCGTGATTTTGGACCCATGATTCTGCAGTTCCCATTAGTATAGTGCTGCGGTTCCTTCCCAGCTCAGGCATGTGACTGGCATTAGCACATGGGATATTTGCAGAGACTTGAAAAAGTGCTTGTTTTTATTGCTTATCACACACCTCTGCTCCCCTCCTTTCTACCATGAAAGCTGTTGGAGAATGACATAAGGAGGGTTCAGCCTGACCCCATCATCCCTGTAGACGCATCCTAAAGGAGTTGAACTTTATCTCTTTTACTTTTTATTTTTTGACTTTTATTAATACATATTTATAGTTCATAATGATTATATTCACTGTAGAGGATTGATACACGTCCATAACACATTTGAATTTTCCCCTTCCCTCTACCTCCTTTTATTTTTCTAGCATCAGAGTCATTTATTTATCTTACAAGAATTTACAAAGTTAATTTTATCATATATACTTATTGAAAATCAGACATATAGTCCAAAGAACATATGCCCAGAAATATTTCTTTTCTCTGTACAATAGACTGAGTGAATATGTGGTACAAATTTATACATGAGGTAAAAGTTCATAACAGAAATTCAACTGATTTTTAAGCAAACATATAAAAAATACATTCAAATATTTTGATTTTCCATTTGCAAGAAGTCATCTTGAGAAGCTGTTCGTTTATTTCAGTGATGTTGTGAATCTTAAAGTATTAACTCTAGATCTTAAGACCTTTGAGATTCCCTTTACAGTTAGAAATGAAGAATAGGAATCATATGACTTTGTTTTCTTACCTTGTTTCTGACCCAATGTAGTTATCTGTGAAGCTGATCATGCATCTCATTCACTAGACTTTCCTGGAATAACCTGCATTTAAAGAAATCAAATCAGCCAGGTGTGGTGGCACATATCTGTAATCCTAGCACTTGGAAGGCTGAGCTGGAGGCCAGCCTGGGCTATGAGGTGAGTTCAAGATCAGTTCAAGGCTTTTTAATCTCAAAAAAGAAAGAAAGAAAGAAAGAAAAGAAAAGAAAAGAAAAAAGAAAAGAAAAGAAAAGAAAAGAAAAGAGGTAAATACTTGTCTTGAAAGTGATTTACCTACCTGGTTGCACTTAGTCAATATGCTGAGTAAGACTGACTTCTTTGAGTTATCTCAAAAAGAGTTTTGTTTTTAGGCTTCCTGTCCTCTTGGCTTCCTCTGGCCATCATCTCCTTCCATCATTTCCAAGTTCTTGGCTTTACACAGTTTCTAGTTCTTTTCCATATTTTGTCTGTGTCCTGTATGCACAAAATTTTTCTTGGCCCAGGGCATCCTCTCGAGGCAGTACAATCCCTTGGGCTTTCCATTTGCAGTTAGTCATACATAACATGGTGATGGGCCATGTCTTACTGTTCTGTTATAACGAGATACTCGAGGCTGGAACATTTCTAAAGAGAAGAGGTTTATTTTGCTCGCAGTTCTGAAGGTACCAGTCTGGGCTTGGATCCAGATGAGGGCTCATTCCGTGTTAATTCATGACAGAAAAATGGAAAGGAAGCAGTGAGTGAAGAAAGTATGTGTGCAAGAAAGACACGTGGCTTGATTTAACACAACCAGTTCCCCTAGCAATGAATCCAGTTACAAAAGACCTAACTCACTTCCATGAGATGAATTCAGTCTCAAGAGAACTTATTTTCTCAAGAGAGACATTAACCCATTCAACCCCCATATTTTAGAGACATCAAAATCTCTCAACACTATTACACTGGTGATTAAATTTGACCATGAACTTTGGCAGAGATTAACTATACCCAGACCATGGCAGAGAGAGAGGAAGAAAATGTGTAAGATTTCTAAGTATATTTATGAACAACTGGTAAGAAATATTTGCTGAGAAGAAAATATGGAACATAGACACTCTTTAATGTGTATTAAATACCACAAAAGTATTAAATATTATTAGCTTAATAACCACCACCACCACCATAAAAAAGCATACTCCCACATGACATGCTTTTCCAGGAGATTATAATCACACATCTGCATATTTCATTCCTGAATATATGTTATGATGTAAAATTTATAGAAGTGTGATCTACAGAGACAAGGGCAGAAGAAAGAGGGCAGGATCTAAAAGGAGGATCAAAGAAACATTTAAGTCAATTGCATCTGTGACCCAGCATGTTAGCAACTCTGTTTATGCAGTGACTCCCCAGACAGTGATTTGTGTTGTTGCTTCGTGTATAGATGTATGGTTGAATAAGGCTGTAAAATTTTTTTTGATGAAAGTTACTATATTGCAAGTCATAATAAACCTGTATTTGGCAAGCAGAATGAACAAATTTGTCTACACGATTATGAGACAACTTCAGCAAATCATAAAGATCTACAGGAGCTGGCAGCATGCACATTTTCAAGTTGTTTTTCAGAAACATATTTATTTCTCCACAAAAGGCAAAAGAATCTAAATGATAACATTGCCCAAAACAAGAGAAGTTTAGGTGTTTTCTCTGCCTACAGTGGAAATGACTTCTCTATCTGTGTGCAACATGCTTCATGTTCTGCTACAAAACTAAACTGTTAATGAGGAAAAAAATGTGTGAAAGAAAAATTTACTCCAAATTTTTATGATTCACAGTTGGAAAGGGTAAGCATTTAAATGTTAATGACAGTAACACCATTACTGTTCTACCTGAAAATAAATCCAGGTATGAAGAGATAGTTCATGATTAAAAGAAATTAAGTTTGCATCAGAATTCTGCTTAAAACTCTCACCTTGTAGGAAATGTCAAGGTCACCTGTGAACCCTGTTTGGTCTCTTAAAGTGCCTTTTAACACAATCTGGTCAAGGACGGAACTGTCTTGGAATGAACTGGAGGTTGCCATTTCTATTCATATCAATTCTGTGGGCTGTTTTAACTTTTTGTTTTTATGAAATAATTTTATACTTACATAAAACTTTCAAAGAACTTTGAGTGAGGTATGCTTTTTTTCATGCGAATTCTAACTGTTGCTGCCCCTCCCAGGTCAATAAAGATCTTTTATTGCATCATTAAAATATCACAGATTGGTTTTACAATCCAGAAACTTGTTTCTGTGACTGGGCAACTCTGGGATCTTATTCATTGGCCTGCTGAACTGTTCCCTTTTCAGAAACATAGATACCATCCAACAATATTCTGATATCCTTGTTTTTGACTGTTGTGGCTTGCTGAACCAAAGCAACTGAATTTGAAACAAGCTTAATGTCATTTCCTTCAAGGATTAGTTCACCTTTTTGGGCTTTAGATACTGAGCAAGCAACACATGCCCTAATAATGAACGTGGCAAATGTATTTTTTACTCCAGAAATTCCAGGTTAAAAAAGAAATTCCAGATTTTGACAAGAAACCCATTCTGCTGAATAACAACACTTCTGGGGAAGTGAGCACACACAGACCTCATTTTGTAATGGAAGCCCAGCATAACAGCCTTAATCCTGTTCTCTGCTTCACTACAGGTTATGCGAATGGTAACCAGTTGTTTTCTGTTTCCCCACCATTTCTCAGCCTGGTGCCTCTTTGTTTTCTTTCCAAGGAGATTGAGTTCTATACTGATGCGGTTGAAGTCCCTCTGCAAGGTCCCTTTGGGACCTTTCAGAATGACTGTGCATCCCTTCAGAGCGATGTCAACGTTTTCTGGAATGTGGACAGTCTGATGGATGGCTGAAAATGGTCTTCATTTTTGCAGGAGATGCCATCAAGAGAGAGCGTCTCAATGGTTGTCATTTTAACATTTGGTTTATCATTCTGGCTGTCTCTGGAAGTACATATTACAGTCTTTTCCCTTGAACCATTCAAAAGTTGTAGATATGGTGTCTGTCACTCTCAAATACTTTGAGGAATATTCCCTACAAAAGTTACTCCATATTATCACAATATAAATCTTAATCAGAAGTAACATTAATACACTCTTATTATCTAATCCATGGAACCCATTCAAACTTTTCAATTGTTCTAGCAATGGCCAGGATACAATCCAGATTTATACATTTCATTTAGCTATGATGTCACTTCAGCCTTTTTTCTTTCTTTTTTTCTCTCCTCTCTCTCTCTCTTTCTTTCTTTCATTAGTTTGTGTTTGCAATTTATAATTGTCTTGAGAGTGGGTCTATTTACATGATACAACTTGACTGATTTTAATTCCCTTCTCTCTCAACTCCTTTCTTTTCCTCTAAATCTGCTTTCCCCATTTTTATTTTTATTGAGATTACTAGTTACATGTTTATGGCACGTAATGTTTACATTCATTTAAATTATTAGATTCCTGTACATGGCATTTTTTTTTTTTTTGGTACTAGGAATTGAACTCACAACCTCACCTCCTGCTTGTTAGACAGACACAGTGCTGCTGAGCTATATCCCCAGCTGAAAAATCTTTATTCTACTCATTCCTCTTTCTTTTCCCTCATTCTTCCCACCCACGCTCTCTGGGCCCTTTCCCATTTGCAAGAGATCTATTCCCCTGTCTCCTTCTGCCCATCCTTTATTGTATTCTTTATTGTTACTTTGCCTCGCTCAAATGAGAGATACTATATGATAAACTTGTGTGTCTGATTTATTTCACTCAACATTATATTTTCCAGGTTATCCTATAAATGTCTTTAATTAATCTTTTTTTATATCCAAATAGCATTCAATTATGTATAGATATCATGTTTTCTTTATCCAGTCATCTGTTGATAGATTACATGGGCTGCTTGCAGTATTTAATTATTATGGATTGTGCTACTTATAAACATTGGTATGCATGTATTGCTATTGTATGATTTCTTTAGCTCTTTGGCGAAGACAGTTAAAAGGGAGTAACTGGGTAATATGCAATTTCTAACTTTAATTCTTTGAGGAATTTCCATAATAGTTGCACTAGTTTACATTTCCACCAACAACGTAAGAGTGTTCCTTTTTTCACCATAGATTTCCAGCATTTGTTATACACACACACTAAGAAATTTCATATATATATATATATATATATATATATATATATATATATAATTTCTTGATGCTTGCCATTCTTTCTGGTGTAAGATGGAATCTTAGCATTATTTTAATTTGCATTTCTCTAATGACCAGGTATTTTGAGCACTTTTTGTATATTTGTTGGCCATTTGTTTTTCTTCCTATGAGAAACATCGTTCATTTCACTTGCCCATTTCTTCATTGAGTCTTTTATTTTAGGTAGTCTATTTTTTTTGAGTTCTTTATGTTCTAGATATTAGTCCTCTGTTTAAGGAATAGCAGGTACCTATGACTTCAAGTGTTTTACCTATTTTTATCTACTAGTAGGTTAATGTTTCTGTTTTAACATTTAGAACTTTGATCCATTTTTGTTTTAGTTTAGTACATGGTACAGGTCCAGTTTCAATATTCTGCAAACATTTCTAGTTTTTCCAACCCATTTATTGAATAGGCTGTCTTTCCTCTATTGTATGCTTTTTGCCCCTTTGTCAAAGGTCAAAGAACTGAGTATGTTTGGGGATGTTCTGCATCCTCTATTCTGGTCCATGATCCACATGTCTGTTTTTGTTCCATGCTGTTTTATTATTGTTGCTTTCAAGTATAGCTTAAAGTCAGGTAATGTGATGCCTCTGGCTTTGCTCCTGTTGTTCAAGACTGCTTTGGCAGTCTTTTGAGTCTCTTGTGGGTCTGTATGGAACAGTTCTTCAGTCTCATCATGGGTTTTTGACTTTTTTTGAAGAGTTAAGTTAGTGATTTTGTAGAATGTTTCTCAGTTGGGTTTACCTGATACCTCTTCATAAGTGAGATCACATATGTTTATAGAGAAGATGTCAAATATGATGTGCTCTGAACAATTTCAGTGTGTGCACAATGTCACATTTCTGGTGACATTAACTTTCATCATCAGTTAAGAATGATATCATCCAGGTTTCTCTTTGCAAAGTTCATTAAGAAATGTGTTGCACTCATTAGGGATATTAGCTTGGATTCAAATATGAGATAGAACTGTAATGGTTATACTTATGGGTTTCTACTTCATTTAATGAATTATAATTAGTTATTGTTTATTTTTAAGCTGAAATTGTCCTAGATTTGGCCAGCAGGAGTTCTTTCAGGTTAGCTTACTCTACCATCATTCTTTCAGTATTTCTTTACTTTTTTTCCCACAAAATGATATTCTACTTTCATTCTTCACTTTTTTTTTTTGCCACAACCCTAAACTTGGTCATTTCTTCAAGAACCTTCATTCCTTTTAGTGCCCAACTGTATTTTGAAAAGCAAAATATGAGACCACACTTGGTGGTGCATGCCTATAATCCCAGTGCTTGGGAGGCTAAGGCCAGACTGGCCTACAAAGTGAGTTCAAGGCCAGACTGAACTGCATAGTAGAACCCTATTTCAAAATAAAAACAAAACGGAACAAAACAAAACAACCCCCATCAAGGTATGTGTGCTAGAAATGCTTTTTGCTACTGGGGTATCACTATTTTTTGTTCTCTTAGTGAATAGAGCTTGAGAGTGTGTGTATGTCTATGCATATGTATATGTACATATGTGTAGCGATATTTAGTGGATTTTGTTGTCACTAGATAGGCAAAAGTAGTTCCTCTGAAGAACTTAGGAGAAACACGAATTCTCAGACTTCATGTTATACCTTTTGAATCAGGAACTCTTAGGGTGGGATCAGCAATTTGTGTTTTAACAGTCCTTTAAGGTGATTCTGATGATGTATATTGAAGGTTTAAAATAACAGATTCATGGATAAATGTGTATGTGTGTGTGTGTTGGTGGGTAGTAGTTAAAAAACTTAAACTCATGTAAGAGTTTGTATATATATTATGCAAGCTTACATCTGTATTTATTTCCATATCTTTCTGTATGTACTTAAAACCATGAGTTTGTTTTGATTCTTTCAATTTAAATCCAACACCTGAAGGTTTATTTCTCTATTTGTAACTTCCTTCTTTGACACGGAAGCATTTTGCTATCAGTATTCTCAATATATTTACATGTTTGATAAATTCTTCTACATGTAAACAGTTTCTGGATTCTGGCAGGGATACCACCTTCCCAGGCTGCCTTTCTCACTTTTCCCCAAACCTTCTGCATCTTGAACAAATTACCTAGAGAAAAAAGAAAAAGAATGGAAGAAGCTACATTGATTTTTTAAAATGAAGAAAGATCATGAAAGCTGGTTTTGATCGGCATATAGGATCCATGATTAATTGATTGACATTAATTGGATGTTAACTCTAGATGGTTGTACCATCTTTAGTTGATTGTTATTACTTTGCTAAATTCAGTCTCTATTTTCAATCATTCATTTCCTCCTTTTCTCACCTCTATTATTTTTACTCAGTTTATTCTTCTCAATAAATGAGATGTGTACATATCACTAACTTTAGTCTATAGCCTCTCTTCTGTGGGCAGAGATCTGGTGCTTAAGCAGTTGATTCTTGCAACATGCTGACTGTCTTCTCAGCTTAGTTTTCGTGCATTAATAGAATTTTGTGTGGATATGGTCATTTTTGTGCATTCATTTAATAAATATTATTGAGAACTTGAGTCTGGCGTGCTTCTGAGACACTGAAGTAGGGAGGTCTAGTTGGCAGAAATACAGTTTGGGACTCTTGAGAGCTTTTTGGGGATGGAGAAATAAAACAGTGAATCTTCTACAGATAGGTAGTAATTAAGGTCATACATGTGAATGAGATTAATTAAAGAAGAAATGAGTAAACAAAAGAGAAAAGGGCTTAGAAGCTATAATTGAGGAACTCTGACATTGTTTAAGGTGAGAAACACCTAAAAAGAAGGAAAAGATATGGTGAGAGTATTGCAAGAGAAAGTAGAAGAATGTATTTCATATTCAGCAAAGAAACTCTTTAAGCAAGGACTTCAGTAATGCTTGGAGCAATGCTTGGAAACAAGAAAAAATATAGTCCTATGGCCTTTGTGAGATGTTTCTATGGAATAATGGGTCTAGAGGTCAGGTTAGGGTAAGTTGAGAACTGAGTTGAGAAAAAGAAGAAATAGAGATAGCAAATACTAACAATTAGCTTGAGAGTTTGGTTTTGGAGTATAAATATTAGAGTTGGTGTAGGGAAATGATAGTGATAATACAAGCGAATTTTCCTTTAGTGGGAGAGAATTGAAATATTTAAAAAGGAATGGGGAGGCTGGGCATGGTGGCACACACTTGTATTCCTAGCACTCAGGAGGCTGAGGCAGAAGGAACTCTGCAAGTATGAGGCCAGCCTGGGCTACTAAGTGAGTTCAAGGCCATCCTGAACTGCATAGTGAGAACTTGTCTCAAAAAAAAAAAAAAAAACTAATGGGGAAACAATCTAATTAGAAACGAGGAAGTTGTCTATACAAAGGATAAAAGGATAAACACATTATTATGTGGGGCTCCTGAGAAAGCAGGAGGGGATGGGGTCTGATAGAGGTGTGAATGTAACTTGAAATGGAGCAGGGAGGGGGCTGGCAAGCATGATTAGCTGAGGGCAGGTGGGGCTAGTTCACGTTCTTGCTATGGGGATAATGAACGATTTTCTTAATGATGGCTTCCAATTCCTTGGTTAAGTAGGAAGTAAAAGCAAAAGAGGAGGTTAAGGAGGGAGAAATCAGAGAATTGAGGTGAGCAGAGATATTTCAAAATACATACAGGACAGGTAGCATTCTAAGAGTAATGAACAGAGCTGAGGCTGACTTTGAGTTTGGTGATCTTGATTTTATAAAGGAATCAATTCATCTTACCATGTAAGTTTTTTCTTAAGTTTTTTTTTCCCCACCAACATTTAGGTACTTGGATCTAGGTGTGGGGAAATGGAGTTGGACATTTGATGGATGAAAAGACAGAGGACCAAAGTCCTTAGAGTCTTCTCAAGGATATTATCAATGTGAAATACAACTTAATCTGAGCTATGTAACTAGGGGGCTTATGGATTAGGAGAAAGCAGATGGAGCAATGCTCAGGAGGTGAAGTAGGAGTAGAAATGTGAAGAGATGAGGTCCAAAGTGGTCATCTTGGAGGTGGGACCGTTGATGATATAATCATGGGCATAGATTACAGAAGACAAGTGATGAGAGAGATCAAGGGGACTAAAAGTCTGATTAAAAAGCCCTGGAACCTTCCATGTAGATGATGAATACATGCACCAGAATGGCCATATGGAGGATGGCCTGGCCAGCTAACTATTTTATCAGAGTCTCCAAAGATGGGGAAGAATGACTAGAGTTGTTCATTTTGAGATGTACACACTTTATTTCACGTTTGAATGTTTGTTTGGTATAGATATAACTTTTAGTTTTTCATGCATCTGTTTACCGTGGTCACTTTTTGGGACCTTTTCCCTACTTCCAAGCAGTTTTTCAAATGATTCTTGAAGTTTATAATGATTGGCTTC
Source organism: Hydrochoerus hydrochaeris (assembly GCA_004027455.1). NCBI lineage: Eukaryota > Metazoa > Chordata > Mammalia > Rodentia > Hydrochaeridae > Hydrochoerus > Hydrochoerus hydrochaeris. The sequence continues at coordinate 50,849 of PVLA01007737.1, read as the reverse complement.
TCTAAATTCAGAATGTATGGTATGTTTTAAACCAGAATTAAAAGATGCTATAACATTATTTGAAGTCAAGTTTGAAACTCACTGTATCACTTCGATTTACCAGGGTTACTTCAGCTTTCACAGGCTCAGTGCCCCATCTCTATAAAATCAGGGATATGGTCGGGCTTAAGTTAGTTAAATCATAAAAATGCTCTTCATACAGCATTTGACAAACTGTAAGTGCCTGATACATGGTAGCTGCTTTATTTTTATGTTAGAAACTTCAATGTTGTCTGTAGCAAGTAAAACACACATATTACTGCTGTGACTTGATAACTCATGACAGATCCTTTGTTTGTGTGACAAAGCTCTAGTAACTCCTGTTTCACAGCTCATTCATCTTCAGTAGAAAAGTTATCCATTGGCTGAGATTCACAGTGTCTCATTTTGTATTTTTGGTTTAAGTCATTTGCCATACTAGGAGGTTACAGTGTTATCATAATACTTTTAAGTAGTTAATTAATAAAGGTACTTTTGAAAACTCCTTCGTTTATATAATTAAATACAACGATTGGAAATTCAACCTTAGTTGTCAGGGAGATTGGATACAGTCGTTTTTTCCTACCAGTTGAAGTTTTCCTGAATTTATGCTTTACTTTGACAATCATTCACAATTACCTGCAGAGAATATATAGTATCTTTCTGTGTACAAAGCACAGATATTTTAAAAACTGCCTACAGAAAGACAAAATATTTGAGCTAAAGGTGTTATTGGGTCTATTGTCTAAGGCTGTGTTTTAAAACTCATTTGTACTTTGCTTTTCACCAATAACTTTGCATTAATATAAGGTTTTGTGCAGTATCTTTTAAGGTCATTTTTATTAGTTGCAGAACCTGACTAGTACTATAAATATTGTGTTTGGAGGACAATAACTTAGGTAGATTCAGCATCCTCCATAAACAAATTTTACTTGCAAACTGTCTTGGCCACAACTTTGGTCCCCATGTTTATCTCCATTTTTCTTTATAAATAAGAAGCTTTCTTAGAATTCTAGAGCATATATAGTGCTAAGCTCTAATTTAAGAATCCAAACCATTATAAATTTGGAGTTTTATTTGCTGAGCTTTATATTTTGGTACCAGATTGTTTGACACTTCTGATGTCTCAGTTTTCAAAGCTAGAATAAAAGTTATGGTGTGAGAGACAATGTCTGAACATTCTCAGCTACTGAAAAGTTTGACTTAATTCCATTTTTGGCTGTAGCCAGCACCAGACAAACTGATGATCCAGTTGAAATTTGTCTTATTTATTCTTCCAGGTTCAAATAATAAATTGATGTTCTGTCTTAATAACTCTGTTACTCTTCTTCCTATAAAACTCCAATGCTTTCTACTTTTATTTCCCATCAAAACTTTCAAGAGTGAATTAATATTTTGCTTATACTATGGCTTAGTTCTTCAAAGTACAGTTAATGACATGGGCTTCAATTATTTGGGAAGTTTTTTTTTTTTTAAAGTAGAATACTAGCCTTGCTCCATCAGGATATCAGGAAACAGCTGGAAATGTGCAGGTAACAAATTTCCAAGTAAATAATAGGAATGATATATTTCAAAACTATATATATTAGAAAAATAGCGTTTCTTTAATTGGAGGGAGGGAGAGAGAGAGGAATCACAATAGGATGAATGTCTATATTTTCTTTGAGAAATAAAATGCATCTTTCAGGTAATTATCTGTGATGGTTAATCTTGACTGGCAACTTAATCGGATTGAAAGTCACCCAGGACATTAGTAAAGCACGTTTCTGGATAAGTTTGTGGGGTTGTTTCCAGAGATATTTTTGTAGAGAATCACTTTTGTTTTTCTAGAGAATCCTAACCAATACATTGGCAGAATAATTTATGCTTTAGTCACTTACACTGAAATATTCAGAAAATCAAGGCAATGATAAATTTTAGGGAAGTCAAATCACTTTATGGGAGGAGGTGATACAGATTAGAGACACAGGAATCTGGGCTGTATTTCCCAAGGAGTATGGATTTTCTATTTCCTTCTTTGATGTATCCAGGTATATTTACTGCAGATGATTATATGTGGAAAATTAATGTCTAGTGAATTAATTAGAAGGTGGTTGAATTCAATTGAGTGATTACCTCAGATATGGAGTTTGTTTTTATTACATCAAATAAATAATTTGATTTTTTTTCTACTTTTAGTGGGCTGTTTTGGCATTGTGGGACACAGGCTAGGTTTATGACTTCTCAAATGACTTATCATTTGAGGATAATAACTTCTTTGGACACCAGTCAGAGCACTTCTTCATATTGCTAAATGGTGAGATAAAGGTGCAATATGCTGATGCATCTGTTTTCTGATGAGATTTTTAACAAGCTGAGAAATGCCACACTGAGTCACCCTCAGGTTTTAGCCAACTCAGAATTCTGTCTCAGGTAATGGAAATAAGGAATTGATTTATGGAGAGCATGAGAATTTTTTGTCCTGGTGTTAATCTAAGACGGTTGTGATTCAGATAAAAAATTAAAGTACCAGGCCCTGATTAAGATTTTAAACATCTGTACCAACAACATTAAAGGAAAATAATACAAACTTGAATTTTTCAGTTGTATTTTTTAAAAAAGAAACTAGAACAGAAGTAACTATTCTGGGTGTGCTCACCTTTTTGGCCTTGGCTTTTTTCCTCAAGTTTTGTCATTATAGTCACTGTTACCTTAAAGCACATTAGGTTTTAGCTCAGAGTCTTTACTTTCTCTCCTTCACCATTTGTTTCTTCCTAGAATTTATTTCATACTAATTGTGGTCTTGGCAATTTTACAGGTTCTAAGGAGTATTTAAGCAAAGCCAAGACCAAGATGTTTAAAGAGACTAAGATTAGATGATTAGCTGCCGTATAGTTGGCCAAACACAATAAATGATAATAATGTTGAACACTATTATTTATTAAAAATCTACTATCTGCTAGACCTTTTGTTGAACCCTTCACATGTGTCCTTTTGAGAACAATTTTGGAAGTTTGGAACTATTATTCTTGTTTTATAAAACAACAATGTGGGTTTTCTAAAATTTCAATACAATTCTAAATTGGTCTGGCTGACTCTGAATTTCATATTTCTATTTTATAAAAACTGGACAAAAAGAAGATGAAAAAAGTCTTAATGGTTGTTGAATGGTATAAATCTGAGTCATATTACTATTACTTTAAACTTCTCAAGTAATGGGATTTTATAATAATTTCTAGTGTTGTGTAAGACAATTTGCCATTTTATGATAGTTTCCTCTTGAATAAGCATTTAGCTCATGTGAACTTCTGTCAAATATTGGTGAATTAGAATGGATATTACCATGTTAGATTCTCTACCCTGAATAGGAAGCTGATGCTGTCTGTACCACCGGGTCTCAGTCTACAAAGCAATACTTTCCTTTTCGCTGGCTGGTATGTAAAGGGTTAAAATTTGGACCCTCCCCCGCACCAAGTGCCTGTGCCAAAAGGTTCTTCCTTAATGCAGCAATACTCAGATGTAGGGCTTTTGAGAAATACCAGGATTATGAGGTGTTTGATTTCATAAATGGATTGATGCATTGATGAATTCTTAATTTGGTGGCATTATTGGGAAGTAATGGAAACATTAGTAAGTGAGACCTCTTTGGGAGAGGTAGGTCACAGGGGCGAGTGCTTCTGAAGGGTGTATTTTGTCCTCAGGCCTTTCTCGTTCTGTTTCTCCCTCTTTCTCTTTCATCTCTCCCCTCCTCTTTGCTTTCTGGTTGCCATGATGTGGGCAGCTCTACACTCCCACAGGCTACCCACCATCAGACCTCTGAAACTCTGGACAAAATGAAGTTTCCTCTTTTAACATGATTGTCTCATGTATTTTGCCCCAGTGTTAGAAAGCTAACACATTCGCCATCATGAAAAAGTGTTTGCGGAAGGTCTTGGGAAGGGAAAAGAAGGAGCACAAAAATAGGGGAAAGAAGTCTTGGGATTTTTAGGGGTTCCAAAAAGAGCACCGAAATGGGGGAAAGAGGTTACAAAGACGAGTCCACAGACAATTAAGCAGACATTCTCTGCTTAATGGTCCTTTCAGTTTTGGAGAGACTGAGAAATATTTAATGATATTGAAAAGCAGAACATATAAATCATTTTCACAAATTCATTCTTTACTTGTTGTTAATCATCTTCATTCACACATCTAAAAGTAATTACACATGAAGACAAAGGAATTGGTTAATTTAAATAATAACCAAGGGGAGCTGAGAAGGTTAATTTTATGTTAAGCCATTTGGCTCTGATAATTAGTTTGATGATACTGATGCTCTTAAAAAGTCACATAAAATAAATGGGGTTGAAAGATACTCTAAATTAAAAATAAGATATAATATACTAGGATATAATAGGAATGATTGTATGTTAGATTCTGGGAAAAAAAGGAAATTGATTTAAAAGATGTTTTTATGTGGAGACTCTGATTTAAGTAGTGGTGATACTTTCGTATTTAGGAATTGTTGGAAAATATCTAAGTTTGGGTTAGAAAATCAAAACCTGGAGGCATTTTACTCAGCTTGATTTTTTCTTTATTTTAGAGTTTTCAGAGGCTATGAATTAGACCAATAAAGAATTTTTCTAGAGGTTACCACCTCAGTTTGAGCAGTGCATAGACTATATAATTTAGTTCTATTTTCATATTCTCTCTCTACTTTAGATGCTGAATTATTTTACTTGGCACCATGGAATATTTGGTATCAGAACCTTACAGAAGTTGGAAGATCTCTCTAACATTCTCCCTCTCTATAAAATATATATTATATATATTCATGTATTTTTTTGCTCTTAGTTTTGTTAAATTTTCTTTATTTCTTTTGAAACCCTGTTATTATATATATATATATAAATGATGTCTCATTTGAGAAATTGATTCTTTTATGGTTATGAAATATTTCTTAAAACTTTGTTATAACTTCTTGCCTTAAAATGTACCTTGTTTAATCTAAATGGAGGCATAGCAGATTTCTTATGCTTAGTATTTATATGGCGATTTTTTTCTCACTTTTACATTTAGCATGCCTGTGTCTTTACATTTAAAGTACATATTTTTGTAGACAACATATAGTTGAATATTAATTTTTTTGCTCTGTAGTCAGTATATTGAGATGACATTCATATATTTTAACAATTGCTTAAATTCTGATACCCGGAGGTAAGCATATGAACATATGAACTTTTTAAACATACAAGTAAAGCTATTTATCATAATTTGCTATATATAATTAAATTACAGTTACTTTGGAGCAAATGCATTAAAGTAAGTCTGTAATGTAGCTAAGGCTCAGCTTCATATATTATACACATAAATTACCTTTCTGTGTAGTCTCCTTACTTAAATTTTAAAGTTATGCAACTCTGAAGTCACAACTGAAGGGCTTATCATGGTCCAAAGAGAAGGGAAAAATAATATAACCAAGACTGGTCAGCATAGTTTTATATATATATTTAAGAAGATGGCAGAGCAGAAGGGAATGCAATCCTAGAAATGCAGGCCCTTAAGAAGAAGCATTTTTATGATAAACCCCCTCTTTAGAAAGGTATCATTTCTATCACTGATAGTATAAGTGAAATTATATTTTATGCTACCTTCAAGTCATAGTTGAGGTAGTATAATGCAGAGGCATCACAATGAGTCCCACTTAATACCATCAACTATAGATTGACCAACACTTCCACAACTGCTTCCTTTGTCTGATGGCTAGTTAAACACATTTTAAATCCATAGCTTAACAATGAAAGGTCATACACTAAAGTCAACACATATACCTAACATTTCAGTCTGAGCTTGCCCATGTGTACAACTGAAATCAATCAAAAGGTATGGCCTGAGAGATACCAAGGTTTGGAATTTTTTGCAGGCATTAAACTTCATCTTGCACACTGAAGTCACCATACATACAGAGCAAAGTTGGAGGTTTTGTATTTGCATTTATTCTTCATTTAATTCTTAAAATACTACTATAATTAAATATTGAAACGAAAGCAATAGCAAATAGTGAGAATATAATGATTAAAGTCCTTCACTCATTCACTACTGCACTAAATGCCAGGAGCAAGCATTATTCACTGGCTCCATCAAGAGGGCTGACTCTGAGCACCATGTCTGGAATGAAGTTTGTCATTCCTGTAGGCTTCTCCATTAATGGTGTCATATTTCCTGATTTGGATCAAAGTCTACCAGTTCCACCTGATCCATTTCATCAGCCTGTTCTACTTCCTTCCTCTCAGGTAAGAGTTTTTCCTGCAAAGAGAGTTTTTTTTTTTTTAGGAGAGAGAAAGCCATTTTCAGGAATGTCTACCTTAAATTCAATGATTAGATGACTCTTTTAATATGGTCTATGATAAATTGGTGTGTCTTTACTCATCACACACTTGATGTCTCCATGCTTGACAATTTGGGAGGTGATGACTGTGGTTTGGTTGTCAAGAGTAGTTATTAGCTTGTAGAAGTCACACAATGCTTTAACCAGCTGTATATCCATACACATGAAGAGGTCTTCTCCTCATCATGTAAAAACAGCATGGTCCTTCTGATAATATCTCTTGGCTCCAGTTCTGATTCTTGGTCTCCTTCACCGTGGAATGTTATCTTCTGGCCATCTTTTATGCCTTTGTCAATATGAACTTCCAGAGTCATCTTTTCTCTATCTTCCTTCCATTTGCAGCTTTTATATCTATCTTTAGGGCTGATTCATTCCTCATGGCCCTGGCACTCATTGCACACAGACTGAGTTTGCTGAACCATTCCAGGTCCTGCCTGACTTGAAGTTATACTAAAAAGCTACCATAATAAGATCAACATGGTACTGGAATAAAAACAGTCCTAAAGATCAATGGAATAGACTAGAAGATACAACCACAACTATGAACACACTCAACCACCTTGTCTTTGATAAAGGGGCCAAACATGTTCACCAGAAGAACGTTAGTCTCTTTAATAAATGGTGCTGGAAAAACTGGCTATCCATATGCCAAAAACTAAAACTAGACCCATGCCTATAACCATGTACTAAACTAAAATCTGAATGGATCAAAGATCTAAGTATTGAAACAGAAACACTAAATCTGTTGCAAGACAAAATAGGTAAAAATCTTGAAGACATGGGGTAGGTAGAGAATTCATGAACAAAAACCAAACTTCATGGGAAATACTTCCCAGAATCAATAACTAGGATCATGTCTTATTAAAGAGTTTCTGCATGTCAAGAGAAATCTCCAGCATAGTGAAAAGAAAACCCACAAACTGGGAAAAAAATCTTAGCGAACTGTCCCTCAGACAAAGGACTTCTGTTTAGAACTTATAAAGAATTTAAAAAAATCAGACCCCCAAAATTCAAAGACCCAATCCAAAATGGGCATCCCAGATTGAACACACAGTTCTCAGATGAAGAAATACAAATGGCAAATAAATACATGAAAAAATGTTCATCATCATTGGTCATTAGAGAAATGCAAATTAAAACCACGTTGAGATTCCATCTCACTCCAGAAAGAATGGCCAGGATCAACAAAACTACCAACAACAAATGCTGGAGCGGCTGTGGGGAAAAAGGAACTCTTCTACACTGTTGGTGGGAAGAGTACACTGTTGGTGGGAAGGTACAACCACTGTGGAGGTCTGTCTGATGAATTCTTATTTGCATTCCAGTAGCTTGGCAGTTGGGACAGCACTCCACAGCTCCTTTCTTACCACTGCAGCCATCACATTTGTCACAAATCATTCTTTGCAGAGCCATTTTCCTTGAGGCACCATTATCTAAATCTTCTATAGTAACTGAGAGGTGATGCACCACATTTTTACCTCTACTTTTTTTCTGCATCCTTCCTCTTCCTCCAAAAAACATATAAAAGATATTCATGGGGGATCCCAAACCACCCCTGTTCCACCCTCCTTAATTACCTATTCTCCTACTTTGTCATATATTTCCCCTTTTTTTTTCTTGACATCAGAGAGAACTTTAAAGCTTGAGAAATCTGTTTAAACTTTGCACTTTCATTTAGATTCTTACCATGGTGGTACTTCAAAGCCAATTTCCTATAAGCCTTTTTTAGTTCTTTTGCGTGACATTGGGTTTGATCCCCAAAACATCCTGGTAAGTGGTTTCTTTCGCCATTTTCTACAGGTGCTGGCCAGACTGGGCCAGAGTGGGGGAAGCAGGAAGGAGTACACAGCCGTGTGCAGGATGGGCAGTCACAAGTCGAGCATTACTTTAAAAAAAATCTAATTTGATATCTCTTGTCTTTTAATTAGAATGTTTAATTCTTATTTTTTGTACTTGGCTCATGTACTCTTTATTTTTTGTTGGGATTATTTATATATTTTCTTGTATTTTAATCATTTTGTTGACCTTTTGGCTATACTCATTTGTATTGTATTTTAGTGATTGTTTTAAAGTTTATAATATATGTTCTTATTATGGTTTACAGACTTGATTCTTTCCACAATTCTGTTTGCAAAGTGAGTTGGATGTGAGCCAAATCAAATTCAGTGGTTAGGCTCAATGCTGACCTTACAGGGAAATTTGATTCAGTTCTTGTCCAGTTCAGTTTGTAACCAGGATCATCTGAGAATTGAGTTCATGCACTAAGGTGCCACTGTTATTTTGAATCCATATTATACCACTTATATAAGACATTTATGATTCACTAAATTTCCCTTGATATAGTGTTTTAATTACTTTTCTCATTGCTGAGACAACATACTTGATACCCAAAGTTAAAGAAGAAAGGTTTACTTAGCTCACAGTTTGTAGAGATTTCAGTCCTTGGTCAGCTGGTTCTAAGACAGCTTGGGGGAGGGGCATCGCGGAGGAAAACCAGTTCATGGCCCAAGAAAACATCAAAAGGAAGCAAGCAAGTAAGGAGTTTTAACAGCATCTTCCTGCCCCTTTTGTCTTATCCAGGCTACTCAGGAGGTAGCACTCATACTCTTAATCCTAGTGCCATTTAGCCTAGCACTATACTATGAATAAGTTCCAGGGTTATGCACTCTAGATAGCCACCTCTGAAAAAGCTCAACCTACAACTGCATGAGACTTTGGGGGGACATCTGGACACAACCCATAGGATATAGTTTGAATCTTGATTGTCTTCCAAGGGCCTACATATTAAAGACATGGTCCCAAGGTGGTGCAATTGGGAGGCTGTAGAATCTTTAAGAATTGGGGCCTTTTTGGAAGTCTTTAGGGGACATGCCCTTGGAAGGGACTGTGGGATCTTGGTACCTCCTCACTCTCTTTTGTGCACTGGCCATGAAATGAGTACTTTTGCATGGCCACATGCTCCCACTATGCCAGGAGCTAGCATCTATAAAATTAAGAACCAAAATAACTCTTTTCCCTTTATAAGTCAATTATGTCCAGTTGATTTTTTAACTAGTGATAGGAAGCTGGCGCACCTCCATTGAATTTTGTCATTTGTTGTTTGTGTTTATATGTCATAAACCTCACTTCATAATGAGATTATTTAAATAGTCCTTTGTATTTCAAAGGAATTAAGAAAAAGTACATTATTGTAATTTGCACTCCTCTGAAATGGGGGAGGTGCAAATGGGCCTCCAGAACTTTATTTTCACTTGTTATGATGCACATCTGCTGGAAATGAGCTCCCTTTGCTTTCAGTTGACCTGAAGATAATTTGTTTATTTCATCTTCAGTTTTGAAGAATATTTTGGTTGGATTTTTTAAATTTTTGATATAGGTGTAGAGTACTAGGTTAATTACTTAAAAATATTGCCTTCTGGCTTACATTATTTCTAATGAGTTATTTAAACTTATTATTATAGCTTTATAATTATTTTGCTGTATGCATTTATTATGAGTCTTTTTTCTCTGATTTCTTTTAGGATTTTCTCTTTATCCTTACTTTTGAACAGTTTGACTATGGTATGAATAGTTGTGATATAAATGTGTGTTTACACTGTTTTGGGTTTACTGAATTTACTCTACTTACACAATGGTATTTTGAATAAAATCTAGAAACTTTAAACTTACATTTCTTCAAATATTTTCTACTTACTTCACTCTCTTCTTTTTCTGTAATACCAACTGTATATACTAATATATATAAAATCTTTATTTTATATCACTTTATTAAGGCTCTGTTCATCTTGGTTTCAATCCTTTGTATTCTGTTTATTAGTTTGGATAATTTCTATTGTCCTTTTATCAGGTCCTTAGGAACTTTTTCTTGAGCACATTTCTCTTAACTTTTCTTAATTCCATTCAGTGAATTTTATCATATGCATTATATATATATATATATATATATATATATATATATATACATACCTTATATATAGTTATTTAATTCCAGGACTTTATATGGTCATATTTATTATTTTTGTTTCCATCCTGAAAGTTCATATGTTTTCTTTGTTGCAACTATTTTTTACTGTAAATTTCAAAATGTATTTTTAATGATTATGTTAAAAACTTTGTTTACTAACTGTAACATCTGGAAAATCTGCAGATATGCTTATAGTAACTACTTTACATTGTTGGTAACTGAAATCACAAAAATGCATAAAGTCATCCAGTAAGGAAATAGCTTCCCAAAATGTGTCCAGCTGACTACTTGCCTCAAAATTACCTCTAAGTTAAGAATGCAGATCCACTGAATCTCCTACAAATCAAGGGAATTAGCATCTTTGGGTAGGAGACCCAGAAATCACATTTTAAAGAAGTTCTTTAAGTGACTTTTTTATGTGCAGTTAAATATGAGCTACACTAAGTGATAAGAGAATGAAGTAAATGAAAAAGATTCTGAAGCAAGCCACATACTTTAAGTACCTCAGATAGTCTGGTGACTGAGAAGTAATTATCAAATTCAGGAATTCTGATGAAAATGAAATTTTCATTGCATTTTAAAAGTCAGTAATTAGAACTACTAATTTATTTTCCTGGACAATATAACTTTAAAAGAGGAAGGTTAAGACACATTTCTAACTTAACAAATGTTTCACAGTTAGCATATGAGTTAGGTCAATTCCAGTTTGACTAGTGAGATCACAGCCAGTAGGTGAATTTTCACAAGATGAGAGAGCAAATGCAATGCCTATGAAAGATGTAGACATTCTTTCAAGAAATATGCTAAGAAATGCTACCTTTGTAATGTTATAGCTTGGGTGTAGTCTTCTGTGGTTTTAAACTTACCAGCAGATAGAGAATAAGTATAAATCTAATTTAAACAATAGCATCAGTCTAAAAGCATAGTCTAGTGTTCTACATGGCCACTGAGCTACAGTTATCCTTTAACCTTATTTATTTTAAAATTACTATGAGATATTTAGGATGTAAAACAACGGGAAAGGAACCTCTCTCTCTCTCTCTCTCTCTCTCTCTCTCTCTCTTTCTCAAAGTAAAGATGATTAACCAGACTTTGGCATTTTACAAAGAGCTTACACTAACATTTTTCATTTTTCCTTCAAGGTTGTTCTATTGTGTCTAGGTACATAGGGCTCCTCCTTGTAATTTTTAAAGTGAATTGATGTATTTGGGAGCTTAACATAATGTTAGGCCCTCAAAGAGAATTTCAGTGGAGTGAAAATGTCAGAATTCAAATCACAAAAGTTCTAGGAATAAATAATTATTAGCATTAGGGCATTTACTGAGACCCAGGCACTGTTCCAAGTGCTTTGCATGTATTAACTTTTTAAATCCTCACAACTCTATGAAGAAGTTGCTGTCATTATCCTCATTTCTCATAAGAGGAAACTGAAGTTTAGAGAGATGTAGAAACTAGTCCAACTTGGCCTCTTTCAGGCCTAGGCTTTTAAATGCAGTCATCTGGCTTTGGAGTTCACACTATTCAAGATAGACTTGCCTCCCAGACAGGTAAAGAAGGAGTAGAGGAATGACTTTTTCTTAAAAAATGCAGATGTAAGCAGATTTAAGAGAGTTAAAGGAGAGATTTTTTTAAATGATAGGAGACCTTTGATTATATCTCTATCCTGTCAAGCATAAACTAATAAAGTCTAAGTGTTTGAATATACAGCAGGGAGGATAATAGTGGGAAAATTATCTGAGTGTGTATGTTGGCAGCACTGACTTTGAGTTAAGTAACAGAGAGAGAGATAGAGAAAGAGAGACAGACAGACAGACAGACAGACAGACAGACAGATAGACGAAGACAGACACACAGAGAGAATATTCCACTTCAGACTTTAGCCTTCTGGTCTGTTCCACAAATTTTAGAGTGACTCAGAGCTACAATATGAATTCCACTTCTGAATTTCCAGCTGGTCTTCTGATCTACAAATTTTGGACTCAAGTTTGTAATGACTCTTGCCTCAGTTTTTAGCCTGATGCCTTCCCCTGTGTATTTCAGGTTTGCTAGTCTTCACAATTTGTAGATAATTTCTTAAAATTAATCAGTTTATCTCTCCAACACTTACTGTCCTATTGGTTTTATTCCTCTGAATAATCCTGACTGATATAGGGAAGGGAACTTTTAACAATTCTCTTTGAGATTTTTATTTTTTTCTAGCACCCTTGACAAGTACCCATCCTTCTCTCAGAGAGGAGAATAACAATATTCAATTGAGTAGAATTCATTGTGACCTCATCAGGGCCATGATTTTCTAGCAAGGAGGGTCATCCACGTACTTCTTTTTTTTTTTTTTGGTACCAGGTGTACTCCTCTTCTTGATTTTTATGTATATAAAGGGCTTTTGCATGTGGGGTTAAATCCACATAGTATCAGTTCTACCTGCTCATAATAGGACATTTTCTCTTTTATGTGATACCTCTGACCTGGCTGATTTTGCCTTCTTGGCAGGTCTTGGCCAAGGTGCTAGGTATTTTCATCTACTCATCTACTCTGGCCCTGAAAATGCAAATTTTTGTCATTTTAGATACAGTGCAAAAGAAGAAAAGGACTTCCCCCAGACTTCTGCAGTACTGCAAAGGGCCAGATTTTCCAAGAAAACACCTTGTAATTATACATCTTACCTAAAACATTTTACTAGTTAAATTTTAAAGCAAATTTCTCCTAGATGGACCCTGACCTGAGACGTAAAGCTTCTTAAAGCTCCTTTCCTTATATGGAAGACACTTTAGTTTTAGAAGAAAGATGAGAGTTAATTATGTGAGCCAGACATACCAGCTCAGCAGAAACTATTTTAGTTTCCTCCTTACTTTTTATACTGGTTAGTCACTCAGATGGAAAGACTCCTTCACTAACTTTTTTTTTCTAGCCAGCAGCATCCCACAAACTGATGTATAATATTTTTGTTGTATTTACAACAAACAATTCAGATAGACAAAATATGCTATACTAGAATATCTATGATAAGAACTTTCCTTGTTTTCTTCTAGTAAATAAGTTAAATATTGACCATGGAGTCTGGTCCTTGCCAGGAAATGCCTGGTTATTGCCTGATCTTTGCCAGGTCCTCAGTAGGAAATGTCAGGGTGTATGAACCTGGTACTCAGCTAAAATCATCCCACCCTTATCCTCCAGCTCTCCTATGGAAGCCATGGCAACTACTGGGTGAATAATGTGTTCAGGCTCCATCAGAAGAATATAGTAGAATGACAATAAAATAAGGGAGCATGTTGTTGAGAGAGTGACCGTGGCAAGTTACACAGGGTCTTGCCTGTTTAAGAAGGAAAATGATGATTGAAAGTTTCTAGGTGCTTACAGTGGGAAGACCTAAGAGTCTGGAGCTCTGAATGAGCTCAGAGAGTGAATGTAGTGGGAGAAACAAAAGCAAGAGAATTTAATTGATAAGAGCTAAGTGTCGAAGAGTAATAGTTGAAGGTTAATGGAATGGAGCAACTGAAGTGTTGACAAGTTCCAGGCTGTGTTCATGGCTATGCATGACTAAGGAGAAACAAAGACAGAAGGCACTGAAGTAGAGAATTATAGGAAACATAACGTCCCAGCAAATCATTGATATACATATCTGATAGTCCCCATGATGGTGGAAGAGTTAAAATGGAAAGGCAAAATAAGAATGAAAGGGCCAAGAACTAATCAGCAATTTGAGAGGGTGAGGGTTTTGACAGTGGATATTTGAGATGAGACAAATTTCTAGTGGTATGTATTTTAAATGAAGAGAAGTTTTTTCAGAAAGGTTGTGTGTAATGGCCTTGACCTGAGAATAAGCAAGAAGAATAATCAGTAAGAATACTGATGCCACCATGTGGGCTTAGAAGAGAGAAAAGATTCCTTTTTGGAGATCTTCCAGGGAGATAGCAATCAAGGGGAAAATTCAGTTACGGCAAAGAATGAAGTGAGCAATCTTCACAGAGATTGAAGGCATCGTGGAATTTATTGATGGAGAAATAGAGACTTGAGAGCATTCTGTAGAACAGTAGACTGTGAGCATGCTTGTGGGTGGGCTGGACTGCCAGTCAGCAGAGAGATGAACCTATGGAAGTGATTCAGCGCTTGGAATCTCACAGGGGCAATGGCCAGTGCCAAAGAAGAAAGGATGGAAAGAACTGCTCAATAATATCTAACAGAGCTGCAGAATAATGAAACTACTTGGTTGCCAAAATGGGTGTAGTATTCCAGGGCTGGGAGATTCTGAGTATCACCTGCAATTGATTTCAGATACTCTTGAGAGAACAAAAGGTGTGCAGGAGTCTCATTCTCAGTGAGAACAAGTGGAGTCAGCACAAGCCAGACCTTGGATCTTTGGCATTAAAAACTACTTTTATTTGACCATTTCTGCCTGAGAAAATGTTTTAAAAAGCAATATGCAGATATTCAATGTATTATCTTAAATACCAAAGCATGTTTAGGATTACAAAAGAGGGATGAAAGTAAAGGAGGAGCAGGTTAATGTGCTGACATTTTGAAAAAAAAAAAGACCATTCCTCATTCATCTTACTTTCTTATTGGAGCTTCCTCATCACTAACAGCCAGGCATACTGTGCCTTTGACTCTGCTACTGTCCTTTAAATGGGGGCACCTAAGGAGGCTATTTTGTGCTATAGTTGTGACTTTGACAACAATCACAAGTCCCAGACCCAGCAGTTGTTATTATAAGTATAGTTGTTTCTAATTATATTATCCACCAATTAAGACTTAGTTTACTCATTTGAAAATACAGTGAAAGCTCTCTTTTGTAAATGTTTCACTTTTATAAAATTAAAGTTATGAGATTGCTCCATAGAATCACTGAATTTTAAAGCCAGTAAGAGCCTTACTATTTTGCTCTTACCTTCAAAAATCTCAGTAATTTAATTATAATTTCTAATTATTATTTCCCTTATTCAAATAGTTAAGGCTGAATATTTCTGAATACCATTTTAAACCATGCTATTATTTCTCTATTTCAGTAATGGTCATTTTGTTGATTTTTGTAGGAGTTTGTAAGAAGGAAAAGATGAATTGGGGGTCAAAAAAATCTTTTGTCTCATAGATACAAGACTTTTAGTTCCAAAACATGACTAGCATGACTGTATTGAGAACTTATGGAGAACCAATCATCAAAAATTGTCTTTTGATCCCACCCTCTTACCTCTGGAGATCTACGCTAGAAAGAATCTCAAAATACTCATGACAGTTAATTTCTTGTGTTGGCTTGACTGGACTATAGAGTAGCCAGACAACTGATAAAGTACGATTTCTATGTATGTCTGCAAGTGTTGATAGGAAAGATTAGCATTTAAACTAGTAGACGAATAAGGAAGAGCATCTTCTCCTACTAGGTGAGCATCACCCAGTCTTTGAGGGTCTGAATAAAGCAAAAGGAAGGAAGAAAACTAGATTTACCTCCCATCTGCCCTGATTGCCTAAGTCCTGACACTGATTTCTTCTGTCTTCAAGGGTTCTGGTCCTCAGAGCTTCAGCTGTGAACTAGAATTTGCACCACTGGCTTTCTGATGCTCAGGCCTTTGAGTTGAGCTATATCACTAGCTTTCCTGAGTCTCCAGGTTCAGAAACAGACTGGGACTTCTCAGTAGCCATAATGGTGACAGCTGACAAATTAGAATACATTTTTCTTTAATACATTAAATATTAATGTGTAATATATATAATTATCAATAATATATACAATATTACTATATAATTACTCTAACATTGAATATTATAAATGTGATATATAATTAAAGTATACATTATATAATATATAATAGGAATTACTTTATGCATCTCCTATTGGTTCTGTTTTACTAGAGAACACTAATTACAATAACTAAGAAATCCCACTATAAAATTTGAGAAACTTCTTAATACTGTATCTCAGGATCTTAGCATGTTAATTTTGTATCCTGGTTCAGGAAGATGAATCACTAGCTGGTTCCAGTCAGCCCTCCCTTGTTCCAGTGGTAGGAGAACTTTCCCTCTATATTCCTCCTGAAGGTTGCATTCTTCCTCTAGCAATTAGAAGCGTATGTCATTGGTGCGAAGGGCTCTCCACACAGGGTAAGTCAGCTGGAAAACAAACAGTCTCTTAAGCAGATGGTCCTGTTGGCTGCAGGTACTGAGAAGGGCAAGGAGGAAGGGCTTGCCCTTGGATGATTCCTGTTCCCTCAGAGTCCTCCACTTTCCTGGCTCTATCCTCCTGGCTTTGCCTACTTGTCTTCCTCCTCACTGGTTCCTGCCTTTCCACCTGCTTCCCATGCAATGCTGCAACCAGAGACAGTAGTTGAAAGTAGGTGAGATTTATGTTTCTATTTATTATTAAGTTTTTTAAAAAAAACTCAAAACCAGTAGGAGATTTTTCTCTGCCACTGTTTTCTGCTTTAAATTCCTTCTTAGAGACAATGAGCAATGGACAGATAGTTGTTCAAATGAGATACCAAGGCCTTCCTGGTAAGCAGCTGTGGCGCGACCGAGCTGCGGGTGAGCCAGGAAGAGAACCAGTCAGCGTCTTCTGTGAGCCTGCTGGTGCGCGGGCTGAGAATCAAACATCCCATCCCCCAACATTAGCTACTGGGAACCAGAGATCTGAGCATCTCTTGGGAGGATGACCATATGCAACACAGCAAAGATGAGGGATTTCTTCCTATCATCCCTTTGAAGGCAAATATTGTTTTCACTGTTTTGCTTCATTCTGATTAACTTTCAATTGGTTTTATAATGTTCTGTTTTTGGCTTGATTTTGCTATATCTGACTGAATGGACAACTATTGTGAAGATAATGAGATATACTATGGTAACTATTATTATTATCCCGTAACCTGCTGTGAAGTTCTGTACCAATTTCACTGCATTGTCTCAATTTGCTTTGTTCTGTCTTGTTCTGTTGTATTTTATTACTTTTAAAGTAAAAAAAAAATGAAACACCAAAACAAACTGAGAAAAGCCACATTGGATAAGACTGATTATAAGTCACAAAACAGTCAAAATACACTAAAAACGTTGAAAATAGGCTCAAAAGTAATGATTGTATTCCAAAAGAAAAGCTATAAGTTTCCTATCTTTTTTTATAGACAGATATATTGGTGTTTTATTGACCTTAAATTGAATTTCAAATACAAACCATGTAACAAACAAGCAGCTAAATGGGGGAAAATTTGAAATCAACCACCAAATAATAGTTTGATTGGTATAATTCATTTTTCCTTTTTTCTGTCAAACTATTATTGAGATACATTTGTAGAGAAATTTTATAGCAATTGCTAGGAATTTATAGCTCAGCAGTTTCTATTTATTAATACCTTAAACCATATTTCTAAATCATACTGGGCTAAAATGATGGTTACATTTTCTCACGTGTGCATGTCTAGGGTTTTGGGGTCTTGTGTGATGTTCCCCTGTCATTGTGTGTGACCATGGTGGGCGTAACGATGAACAAGATTACTCAGAGACAAGACTTAGTTCAGTCACTGAGAGACCACAAGGGGCTACTCTGAATTGGGAGTGCTCAACCATTAGGGTGGCTCTTTGGGGAAGAAGAAGCCACCAAGTCAAGAATTGTCTGGCTTTCATTTAGAATATCAGGGTAAAAGAAAAAAATATAGGAGAAAAGCAGTTTGGACCAAGGCTAGGCAGATTTTCTTGGGGAAAGAGGAAGGGCACAGCCAAGCAAAAGATGCATCAGTATTCTAAACTTTTTGTTTACTCATTCGATTCTCACACAGCCTGTGTGCTTTTGCCCAACAGTTTAGTTATTTGTGTACTTTTGTCCTGTAATTTGACGATTCTTTCCTCGTTCAGCCTATGAGCTTTTGCCCTGCTGTTTAACCACTCACTCTGGCCAGATCCCCTACATTGCTTCACTGTTGAAATCCATGAATACAAATGGGAATGTGAACACACATCTGAAGATCTAATTAGGGTAGGAAATACTGCATTTAACAGCATGTGTGCTTAGATTCTGTTATCCACTGTATTCACAAAGTTTAAGGCAAGGCTTCTTTCCACAAACACACAGCAGCTCTCTCAGGAGGCACAATTACGTTGTGTGAGGAGGGACCCTTTGAGATCTGGTATGGGAACCATATGTATTAAATGCTTTGCTCAGATTTGAGGATTCTTTTTGGAGTCTAGGTCTCTTGGCATTAATTCAAAGTCATATATTCCAGATTGCTTATAGGAGCTGATGCCTGAAATGCAGGACAAAGGAGAATCTAGAGATTTGGGCCATGTGTCTTTGGGCAAATCAATTCACTTGTATGAAGTTTTATCTCCTTCCCATAAAAGAAGATATTTGGGACGATTCTCTGAAGTTCTCTAGAACTTTAAAAGCCAGTAACTGTATCTCATTATTTGTGAATATCTTAGAAAGAACTAGAAGGATGGTGTCCTTAAACATCATGCAGTTGATTGTAATTCTAGGCCAGGACTCACTTAAGTCAGTTTGGATAATTTGCCTAACCTATTCTTAAAGATCTTGAGGGACTGTCCCTGAGACCATTCTCGCTGCCTTCAAACTCTTTCAAGAATTTCACTGTCTATTTTACACTGTATCTTGAATGCTGGAACTGTGACAGTACTGTTTGATGATGGTGATAATACTTCTCTTGTTGGCTCACATGCTACCATTTGGTCAACTGTAGTTTTCAGTAGATTTGGGAGTAAATACAGGTACTTTTGGTAGACAGGATAAGTGATACTCACAAACTGCAGTGACATTCTTTTTTATCCTTCTGTTCATGATTCCTGAAGAGGTTCCAGTGGTGTCTGTACATTTCAAAAACATCCAGATGCACAAAGTGGTGCAAATGATGTGGTGAGGAGTGTCCTGTGCATGCTATTAAAGGGACGATAAACTCTGGTTTTTCCATTGTAAAAATAATTTTTAATGCCTTGGTTCAATACTTGGTTTCAATACTGTTTAATGACAGTATTGAAAAGTGGTTGTACATACTGGTTGTAATCTGTTAAGTGCTGTCAGATATGAACTATCATTTTATTTCCAGTACTGTTCATACACTTGAACTTCTTCTATAGCCTTACCCTCTCACCCTTTTGACCAACAAACTGACTGTGGTTAGGAGTGTAGTTATATATTTGATACAAGAAAATCCTAATCAGTTCCATCAATTGGAACTTCTATCAATTAATTAGTTTCAATCCATCAGTATCAATTAAAATTTCATTGAGCATTTAGTGTAGGACAACAAAGAAATGTCCCATTTTTGCAGTTTTGGAGGGTTAGAAAAACCATGGCCCATCTATAAAAACAGTGACAAGAGACATAGAGCCCAGAAATACTGCTTGATTTTGGCTTCTCAACCCTTCCCACGTCATGTTGTCCATACATTTCATGCTCTCATGACCCTTAATGTCTTCTGTAATTATATTTCTCACAGTAAATTATAATTATTTTTAAAGGCTATGGGAAGAAAATATTAACACATTTATTTGTGTATTTATTTGATTCTTCCCTAAACATTTTTTTATTTTGTGTAGTTTATAATCATCATACTATACTAGTTCAGTAGTACAAGTTTATATACAGTATAGATTAAAGTTGGCTTCAAATATTTTTACAAGTCCTTTTGGTGAAAGGTGGGATTCTTTGTTGCCTATCCTTGAATCTGTGCTGGTTTTGTGACTACTTTGACCAATAGAAGATAGTAAATGATTAAATGCTATGTCAGTGTCTGTGTCCAGGCATCATGACACCGGCAGTGTCCACTTCACCTTTTAGAGAACACTCTTATAAAATCCTGTTTTTCTATGAAAGAAGTATTGCCCATTGGAGGTACTAGGTCACTGAGCCCTGAGTTCTCAGGGCAGAGAGATCTCATGGGAAGAGAGAAACACTTAACCGAATCCAACATTTCAGCTGTGTGCTCCAAGGCACCAGGCATGGTTTTGAACCTTTCAGATCAGTCTGGCAGAGGCATCAGGGGAAACTGAGAAATCCCATTAAGGGGATAGACCACTCACATGACTGAGCTGTATTATAATTCAGGACTAACAAAATTGTGATTGTTTTAAGAAAGTATATTTTGCAGTAGTTGGATGCATATCAACAGATAACCAGTAAACAGAAGGCTTTTTTTTTTTTTTTTTTTTAAACCAAAGGGGAAACCTGATCAAAAGTGTTTGGTGAGTGTTGCATTTAAAGTAACAGAATTAATGTGGTCAATGAATTTGAAAATGGGTTGGTGGTTCTCAATTTTCTTTGTTTTAATAAAGATAAATGTAGGTGGATAATCCACTATTAATCCATTGTAGAATTGTTAGGTCTACAATTTATGACACTGTTCTTTAACATTGGTCTTTTCAAATTTTAAATGCATAGGTGTTTTATAGATATGACAAAAACTATTAAAAGTTATTTCAAGCTCACTGGCTCTAATCTATTACGCAGGATTCCAAGTTTCTACTTCTCAGTGAGCAGGCCTAAGAAATGGAAAGAGATGAGGCTTTGAAGTCAAGTAGATCGAGGTTTCAGGTTACAGCATCCAGTCTGCATGGTTTAATGAAATCACTTATCCCTCTGAGTCTCAGATTCCTTCTCTGAAATAGGATAATTGTTACCTTGAAAAGTTGCTGTGAGGCTTAGGGATGTGGCAAATAAATTCTATTATTTGTTATCTTACTTTTATGATCTTTTATTGGCATGTTAAGGTTTTTAAAGTAGAGGGTTTAAATTTAGCAAACAGTAGGATGTAACTACTATAGAAGCATGCTTTATTACTATATACTTGGTTCATATGTATTTTTGATTTAGTGTCTAAACATATTTCAAACAGTCATGAATATTTTTCAACCCAGACATCTGTTTCAAGTGGGACTGAGATAGTCAAGTTAGTTAGTTTGGAGGTGTTCCTGTCTTAGGCCAACTTAAGCCACTTACTGAGGCTGAGCCAGACAAATGGTTGAAAAAAAATCTGTTAAAAATTTATTTTTTAAAAAATAAATCTTTTAGGGCTGGGGATTTATCTTAGTGTCATAAGCACTTGCCTTGCAAATGCATGGTCATGAGTTCGAGCCCCAGTACCAAAAGAAAAAAAAATTATGATCTTGTGTTTCCCACGTAGGATTATTGTCTATCAAATATTTCAACCTGGTATCATTAATATGTGGTCACACCTTTTGGGCTGCTCAATATATTTGTGGCTGATGAGTGTGAACTTATTTTTCTATGTTTACCCTAGTTGGATAACAATGATATAAAACTATTTGTTTAGATGTATATTTTGAAATTTAGATCAATCTATGAGGAAAGACTATACTATGTTGCCTAGATTATTGTTAATAAAATCTATGCAAGATTATTACTACCCATAAGAAACAAAATTTACCACCATGTCAAGTGTCAAATGTGTACAGTAATGTGAACTGTATGCACCTGGCTGTATGATGGATCTCTAGAACTTTTTCATCTTGATAACTGAAATTCTATCCCTATTACACAGCACTTTCTCTTTTCCCTGCTCTTAACTTCTGTATCCACCATTTTTTTTCCTACCCAAGTCTTTACCCACTATATTTTTCTTTTTGTTTCTAGATGATGCACACTTGTATTCACCTGGTCCCCTAACTCACATCTCTGTCATTTGTCTTTAGATCCCATATGACTTCATCACACATGTCAAGTAGCTCTGTGTAAGTTACATGCTTCGCATAGTCTGATCATTTCATTTTCCAGAGCAGTATGTTCCATGCTGCTTACAACTCTGCTTTTGGTGTATAAACTGCTCCAGTTTCAGAATAGTTTCCCAGGTTCCCTTTGAAATCTTTCCATTTGGAGCTATGACTGTGTGCCACCTTCGGGTGTGGTCTGAGGCCATTTCTTTCAGTGACTCATGGATGGATAAATGGGCCTCCCCAGCAGTTAGAAGCGCTTAAGCCTAGCGGAAGGTTAAACATATGGAGTCCTGTCTGACTACATGGTTGATGGAGAATAATATGGTCTCAGCACCATTTCAGGGTTTTCAATCTTTTAGAATAGATGCTAGTTTGATTGGTAGTCAATCTCTATCAAGTGTATTCAGAAAACCTTGAATCATTCATTTCAGCAGACCTCTGTTTATTATCATTCAGTTCAACAAACCACTGCTCATGTAGCACTCATGATAGTGATTTGAGTGATGAGAGAGCTTTAGAATGGTTTTACTTCTATTAAGAACATTTCCTTTGAATGTTTGAAGGTTGATGAACTTAGCCAAAATCATGCAGGGGTAGGGCAGGTGCCTATGGTTATATTGCTGATAATTTATGTTGAATTTTTATTTTTATGGAACTTTGCGCTTCTTCTATGCTTCCTCATTTTTCATGAAATAGAGAATATGTACAAGAAGATCTTTTTATAAAAGGCTATTAAAAACAAGCTTATTAACAAGAATACTACCACTGAGTCACATCCCCACCAAAAAAAGAGCTTATAAAGAATTATTTTTCTAGACAGCTGAGGTAAGGCTTTGTGCCTGGAATGTTAGTCTCTTAAGCTATTTAACCTTGTGAGTCAACATTAGGTCTAATCAAAATGTAGATTAAAGTCGCCGTTAATCAATCATATAAACAAACTGTTATTTATTGGCTGTTTAATGTTTTTTTTTTTAAAATCAGTTTGCCTAAATAAATACTTGAGAAAGAACTATGAAAATGCAAATTTTCAAACACCATTTTATTGGGTGCTTATTCATTGATTGATTTGGTCTAAGACTCTCCTTTAAAATGTATTTTTTATTGTATTAAAATATATACAGTCTAAAAGTTACCATCTTCTTAACCATTTTTAAGTGTACAGTGCAAGGAAGTAAATTCACCTTGTTGTGCAGCCATCACTGTTACTAGAATTTAATATGTTTTTGAGACAACACCCCAGGTGATATCGAGGCACAGACTTCCTACCTTATCTTGTGAAACCTCGTTACAGCTGGAGCTTAGAGCTTTGCTAAAGTCCACAAGGAAAATAATACTTGTGAAACATTATTCCAGGATTTATGCAGCTTACGTTTTGATATAGAACCAAATGGAATACATATGAAATAATTTGAAAGTATAAAAATAAGTGATAGATACAAGTAGAGCTATCATTTTACCTACATACACATTCGTATAGATGAAAATACTAGAAGGAATGAGACAAGCATAAAAGTAACAAAAGCCATAGAGAGATGGATCTTGAGCTTGGCTGGATAGAAATATCCAATATTGTTAGGTATAAAGGCAATGATGGTAGGGTTACAAGCAAAGAAAAATCTATGACCATTTAAAATTACAAATCCATTTCTTCAAAGATTGTATGTTAGGTGATATGCATCACAGTTTATGCTTGTATAAAATGTATTTCCCACACGGAAGTAAGGAACAAGTTAAATTCCACATTTTTCTTTTAGAAGGCAGCAAATATATAAATAAGTTCTGTGGTTTTGGTTACATGGTTACTGCAAAAAAATCATAGATTATTTCATTTAAAGAATGACCACGTGAAGCTGGGGATTTAGCTCAGCAGCATAAGCACCTGCCTTGCAAGTGTGCAGATGTGAGTTTGATCCCCGGTACCAGAAAAAAACAGAACAAAACAACAACAACAACAACAACAACAAACCAAGAATAACCACGTGAAAGTTATTTGCTAAATGTTTTTCCTTGCAGCTGAAATCTAAACAGAATTTCTTCTGTAAGGGCTCACAGGAACCACAATTGTTGTTCTTCAGGTCATAGACCATAATTTATAGTTTAAAACATCAGGCTTTGTCCCGGAGGGGTGAGGCTCTGAAGTAGTTTCTTAGTCTTTTCCCACTCTCTCTGCTTCTTCCTCATCACTTCCAGAGATAAAGCCTTCTGTAAAAGCAGTAGCATGGATCCCATCGCTCTTCCCTCTATTAGTTCAGGATTTCAAATTTCTGTTAATATTTCAAATTTCTGTTAATATTATCTCCTCACATCCTTCTGTGTTTTTGTGGTTTCTAGTTGTTTTAAAAATCTATTTACTATTGAGAAAGCACAGTATCTCAGAACAGAGAGAATTGCTATGGTTTAACTATGTCCCCTCTATGGGCTTTACCAGTGTGACAGTATTAACACGTAAGGCCTTTAAGGAGCGATTGGGCTCTTCATAGGGCTCTTCCCCGGTGAAAGAGATTAAGGTTTTTTTTTTAAAAGGGCTTCACGGTGCTCGATCTCCTTTGCCCTCCCACCACTGGGGTCCTGAGGATATAGCAGTCCGCCTCTGGAGGCTACCACAGCAAGGCACCATTTTGGAAGCAGAAAGGGCAGCTCTCACCGGACTGTGGACCTGTCCGAGTCTTGATGTTGACCTTCTCAGCCTCCAGAACTATTATAACATTCTTTTCTTTATAAATTACTCAGTGTCAGGTACCATTTTATAGCAACACAAACTGAGATATAATGAGACAGTACAACTAAATGCAATGGATCCTGGAACAGAAAAGAGGCACTCAGTGGAAAAATGGGTGAAATCCTGATTAGATGTGCAGTTCAGTTTTGGAGCACAAAATTTTTAAATTTTACCATGGTCTACTTTTTGTCTGCTTGTGCATTTGGTTTTATATTTAAGAAACCATTGCCTAATTCAAGGTCATAAAGATTTATGCTTATCTTTTAAGAGTCTTATAATTTATTATGTTTAAATCTCTGGTCTATTTTGAGTTAATTTTTGTACATGGTATGGTTAAGGGTCTAATTTTATCATTTTACATGTTGTGTCCAGTTGTCCCATCATTTCTGAAGGCTCATTCTTGAGATTTTACTTGGACTCAGCCATTGCATCTGAAGGTGGGAACTTCCCCTCACACTTGCCTCTCTTTTTGTGTTAAACATTTCATCAGTGAAACTCATGGCTAGGAACTGAGATTCATCTTTTAGCACAGTTTGTCTTTAAGGATGAGGAAGGCAAGAACTTGGATATGCATATATGCCTACTTTCTGATTTCAGATTTACATCATGGTGCTTGGAAATGAATAAGAGGATAGAATGAGGTCAGGGCTGGTTTAGTAATGGAACTCACTTACTTTGAGAGACATAATTGGTAGTTGGAAAAAAAATTTTTCTTTCTTAAAATACATATTGTGATTCCTCTTTTCTCAAATGTGTCATCCTGCCTCTATTCTCAGATTTTCTATTTCTCCTAATTAACCTTTCAGTAAAAAATTGAAAAATTGTAAACTCAAAAAATTCTCCTGCCCAGCATCCTTTAAGAATTCCTATTGTCTGCAGGACAAAGTCCATACTGGGGACAGAATTTTCTTTGTCAAGGGTGTCAGTTTATTTAATCAGTTCCTTTGCTTTTGGGCATTCAATTTTTCAAAGTGAGTTCCATTACTAAAACCAGCCCATTCATTATACTCTTTTTCTCTATTTTCATATATCTTTCAAATTTTAATAAATGTCAAATAAACCTCTTTTACATATTACAAGTTTACAAAGGATTGGAGAAATAGTAAATCTTGAATGACACTGTTATCAGAATACATTTCAATTCCTTATAATTATCACTTTTCAAACAAAGTGAAAGTTAAAATTACAGATGCCTCATGATGAATTTAAATTTTAGAAAAATGCATAGTTCAGTAGATTGATATTTGAAGAAATAACTTTTAGTTTTATTTCTAAAATAGGTAATCAATGCACAATATTTAAGGGGAAATAACATGGTTAAGGATGCATGTATCATTCTAAAGATTTTTTACTATCTAAAAAGACTTAAACATTTTAGAGTAACTATAAATATATGGAAAAGCAAGCAGATAAAACATTCTTATAACTTCTTACCTAGTTTCTTCTGTTACCAACTTATATTATCAATCTACATTACCATTCACTACCTTCTAGATTTTAATATTTCACTAGTTTTTCTACTAATGCTCCTAACCTGTTTCAGTATTCATTCGGGATATTACTGTGACCATAAATTGTAATATGTTAATTTGACTATTGTAAGAAATGTATAGACTATTAGTAAAGCATGGTTTGGGCTGTGTCTATGGTTGTGGATGATTGATATAGCCCAGCACACTGCCCCTGGTGGTTAGGTGACAGCAACCAATAGGCCAATGGCCTGGGTGGAATAAAAAAGGAAAAGAAGGGAATTTTGGAAGAGCATGTCTTCCTGAGGTGTGTTCCCTGCTGCTGTCACCCTGGGGGATGACTCTTCACTTTCTTCCGCCTTCCAACAGAGACACACACCAGTGGCTCTCCAGAGAGCTTTCCAGGCCTTTGATCTCAGACTGATGCTGCAGCCTTGAGGCCTCTTGTTCTGCAACTTCTGTCTTCATGGATGGAGCAGCTACTTGGTTAGGTGGCTCTGCAGCATGGAGATGGGCACTGTGGAGCCTCCTGCTTCTGCAGTCTATCTGATAAATATCTTCGCATAACTTTATGTGTATTTCCTGTTGAGTCTGTCTTGCTAGAGAACCCTAACTAACACAACTGTATTACACTTCATATGTGGTGATTTCTCAGTCTTTTCAATTTTTGTAACTTTAGTAGTTCGGAGGAGTATCAATCATATATTTTGTACATAACAATTTGTGTGTTTTAAGATATAATAGAAGTTTTGTGACAACATAGAAGTAAAATTATTTCTTATATCAAAAGGTACTTGATATCCACATGTCCTATTCACCAGTTGGTTAAAGTAGCATTTGTCAAATTTCTTTACTCAGTAAAGTTATTGTCATTTTCTGCTCTAGTCTATGAAAGAGAATTACCAAGTCCAGCCCATGTAAGCATGGGAGACTAAGTTGGAGAACTTACTCGTGAACAATTTTTCTATTAGTAAAACATGGCCCTTTGCCACCATTAATTTTTTCAAGTATTTTTATATCAATGTATGTAACATATATTGGAGTGCAATCTAATGCAATGTTGTTTATTTTATTGCTCAGATTGTTCTAGTTTTGACTACTGGGATGGTTTTAGCATGTTGCTTTCTGTCACTGCAAGGTCCTTCAGGCTTATTTTGTATTTTTCCTGCCCCAGCCTAAGAGGCACCCATCACTCCCGGAAGCTGTTTCCTTTTGCTCAATAATTGTACTTTAAAACTAAGATCGAGTTGCACTTACTGCTCATGGGTGCTAACTCCTTCTGGTTCATTGTTAACATTTTCTTCCCTTCTCATATTCCCTATGAGAAACCCCAAGATAATTGCTGCCAATTTTGGAATTGCCTGAAGTGCAAACCACACTGAGCTGGGAACGGAATAGATCTCTGGAGGCAGAGAGGTCCAGTGCTGCTGAGCTAACATGAAGGGGCTGCAGGGAATGAGGCAGCTCAGATTTCCCAGGATGCTTGAGCCTTCCTGCCTGAATTTCATGAAGTGAGCTGTCTGTTGCAGGGAGGTAGCTGGAGGACAGCAGAAGTGGCTCCTATGGGCTACGCAAGAGGAAGCCCCAGGAGCTCCTACATAAGTGGGACATAGCATAGGACACCAGTCACACAGAGACAACATCCAGAGAAGCTGGGGCCCATGCCCAACTATAGGGACCTTACAGAGACTTGCTCTCTCGCCCTCTCCCACTCATGGAGGAAAATACGGGAAGAGTGAAAAACAAGTGTAAAGACTGATCAATACTACAATTTCAGCTGCTTAAGTTTTAAAATGATTTTGCAAATTTAAAGTGAAAAGGGCTGAGTCTCTGAGAACCAAGATGAGGTGATTATTGTGGAATTTAAGAGGTCAGAATGAGACCTTGAGAAGATTCTTTACCATCCATGGATGTGACCGAATCTATTAAGTAAAATGGGGATGGTTATCAACAGATTAATAAGCCTTTCTCTGCACAAAAAAGCCAACAAATAAAGCAATCAAAATCTTTCTATTAAAATACAAGATCAAGCATAGAATCTGATTCATGTTGCCTATACCACAGCTGTGAGATCTCATTATGATTAGTGTTATTAATTTGAGTTTGGGCGTATTCTGTGTATGATTAGCAAATCCATAATTATTCCAGCTTGCTTCTCAGTTATATATTATGTGCCAAAACAAAACAACAGCAAAAAAGCCAAGAGTTTCCGCTTCCGGACTGCATGCAGCAACTTGCCTTGACGAGAAGGAGGAGGTGGCAGTGGTGGCTAATAGCAGTTCCAGGTGGTATGTGCTCTGAGAGGCCTCACAGTCAGACTGCTCTGTACAGTGTAGGTTTTAGACAACTTTCCTGGGGAGAGATGAGCTCCTAACTTCAGTGGTGATCTTGCAGCCTCATATCACACCACATCTAAAAGGTGATGAAGCTTGAAGCTGGCTTCCCCTTTTAAGTAGACTATTGTAATATAAACCAAAAGAAAACATAGGGAATACCATGGGGAAAAACCACAGAAGGTCAATAAATGCATTTGATTAATATACTTCAAGAAACTATTCAGTTAAATGGCCTGTTAGTACTTTATGATACAAGGAATGAATATTGTCTCCTGACACTAAGCATAACAAACAAAAAACCTACTGAATCTTCTAATCATCCTCCAAGTGGAGATCACGATAGTGCTGTGTCTGCTAGGGTTGTTTTTGTTTGGTTGCATTTCCCAGGCCTCTTAGAGTGTTAATAGTTCCTGGGAATATTGTCAAGAAACAAACCAAAACAAGAATAATAAAGACAAAATGATTCTTGGAATAAGCTAGAACAAAATCCAAATTGCTTCAGACAATGCTAAATTCAATTCCAAGGATTAAAAATGTGAGAAATGATATTGCATCCAATGCTATGGGTCCAAATCTTGGATCTCTGGACAAACATTTCATAGTCCCCCTTGCTCCCTCAATTTTCTATCGGTATGCAGTGTAGCACATCTTTGGGACCTTAAGTCCCATGGTGAGCTGGATGGTTATGGGAAATACCTCAGAAAACTACAATACCTGGGTGTTACCCTCTGAGGGATCTCAAGACCCTGCTTGGGAAGGAAAAATGGTGTGAGTGGAATGAAAAAAATCAGAACTGGATTTTTGAATTTTCATTGAAAGAATCTTTAGAAATTGAGAAGGAAAATAATTAGTAAAGACAAGCAAGTCAGTGCAAGGTAGAAATGCACAAACTGAATGGACAGATAAAGAGCAGATTTGTCCGGTAAGAAAATATATCAGTTAATTGGATATGTCAAACAGTGGAGGTCTCAGAAAAATTTCTGCCTCAAATGATGATGGACAGTGGGTTCATGAGCAGGGGAACTGATTCAACCACCTGAGTTTTTATCCTCTGGAGCCTGCCCTGTAAATGTACACAGATTTATGACTTATCTAACTCTGTATTAGGAGCATCTGTTCACACTCATACACATCTTTCAGGTTAAACATGACAAAGAATTAATGAATCAAATAGATTTTTTGAGAGAATAAACAAAATTGATAAACCCCTAGCCAACCTTATCAAGAAAAAGAAAGAAAAAACTCAAATCTATGCAATAAGGACTGAAAAGAAGGAAATCACTACAGATTGTATGGAATGTCAAAAGGTCATGAACACCTACTTTGAAAATCTCTACTCACATAGGGTGGAAAACACAGAGGAAATGGACAGATTTCTAGAAAAACATGAACTACCAAAGCACAATCAAGAAGATATAGCAATTTTGAATAACCCAATATCAGCTACTGAAATAAAAAACGTAACTAAAAACTTACCAACAAAGAAAAACCTAGGTCCTGATGGATTCAAAGCTGAATTCTTTAAAAAACTTAGAGAAGATTTAACATCAATACTCTTTAAACTCTTCAATGAACTTGAAAGAGAAGCAGCCCTCCCTAACTCATTCTTGGAGGCAAGTATCACTCTGATACCAAAACCAGAGAAACACCCAACCAAAAAGGAGAACTATAGGCCAATCTCACTAATGAGCATTGATGCAAAAATTCTCAATAAAATGTTGACAAATAGAATGCAGCAAACCATTAAGAAGATTATACACCATGACCAAGTGGGATTTATTCCAGGAATTCAGAGATGGCTCAACATATGCAAATCAATAAAGGTAATACACCACATCAACAGAACCAAAAATAAAAATCACATTATCATCTCAATAGACACAGAAAAAGCTTTTGATAAAGTCCAACACATGTTCATGGTAAAAATCTTACAGAAATTCGGAATAGATGGTATGCACCTCAACCTTATAAAGGGCATCTATGACAAACCAACAGCCAACATTATACTAAATGGACAAAAACTGAAAGTTTTCACTCTAAAATCAGGAACAAGACAAGGATGTCCACTATCACCACTCCTATTCAACATAGTTCTGGAAATATTAGCCAAAGCAATCAGACAAGAGGGATAAATAAAAGGAATAAAAATAGGAAAAGAAGAAATTAAATTATCATTATTTATAGATGACATGATACTCTACATAGAAGACCCAAAAAACTCCATTAAAAGACTATTAGAGGTGATAAACAAATTCAGCAGCATAGCTGGATACAAAGCTAACACTCAAAAATAAATAGCATTCCTGTACACAAACAAAAAACTCATGGAAATATCACCTTTTCACAATAGCATCTAAAAAAATGAAATACCTAGAAATCAACCTAACCAAGAAGGTAAAAGATATGCTGAAAATTATACTACTCTAAAAAAGGAGATTGAAGAGGATATTAGAAAATGGAAGGACATTCCTTGCTCTTGGCTAGGAAGAACCAACATTGTGAAAATGGCCATACTCCCAAAACTGTTATACAGATTTAATGCAATCTCAATCAAAATACCATTAACATACCTTACAGATCTAGAGAAAATGTTCCTAAAATTCATCTAGAAACAGAATAAACCTAGCATAGCAAAGGCAATTCTGGGCAACAGAGGCAAGACAGGAGGCATCTCAAGTTCTGACTTGAAACTATACTACAAAGCCACAATGATAAAATCACTATGATACTGGCAAAGAAATAGATCTGAGGATCAATGGAACAGATTAGAAGATTCAAACACAACTACAAAGACACTCAACCACCTTATGTTTCACAAAAGGGCTAAACATGTTCACTGGAAAAAAGATAGCCTCTTTAATAAATGGTGTTGGAAAAATTGGTTTTCCACATGCCAAAGACTGAAAATAGACCCATGCCTATCACCATACACTAAACTAAAGTCAAAATGGATTAAGGACCTAAATATTAAAACAGAAATGCTAAATCTACGGAAGACAAATTAAGTAAAAACCTTGAAGACATAGGGGTAGGGAGAAAATTCATGAATAAAACGCAAACCGCACAGGAAATACTTCAAAGAATCAACAACTGGAATCTCGTATTATTAAAAAGTTTTTGCACTTTAAAAGAAATCACCAACAAAGTGGAAAAAAACCCCACAGAATGGGAAAGAATTTTAGCCAACAATACCTCAGAAAAAAGATTTGTGTCCAGAACATATAAAGAACTGAAAAACATCAAGCTCCTCAAATTCAAAGCCCCTCTCCAAAAATGGGCATCTGAGATGAACACACGGTTCTCAGAAAAAGATATACAAAAGGCAAATAAATACATGAAAAAATGTTCACCATCACTGGTCATTCGAGAAATGCAAATTAAAACAACAGTGAAATTTCATCTCACCCCAGAAAGCATGGCTGCCATCAAGAAAACAACCGGTAACAAATGTTGGCAAGGCTGCGGGGGAAAAAGGAACACTTTCCACTGTTGGTGGGAGTGCAGACTGGTGAAACCACTGTGGAAATCAATATAGAGATTCCTCAAAAAACTAGGATTGGAAGTTCCATTAAACACAGCTATTCCCCTCCTGGGTGTTTTCCCAGAAAAATTGTCACAGTGATACATGTGCACCCATGTTCATAGCAGCACAATTTGTGATAGCTAAATTTTGGAAACAACCAAAATGCCCATCAACTGCAGAGTGGATAAAAAAGAGATGGTATTTTTATACAATGGAATACTACTCAGCTATAAAAAGGATGATCTTATCCATAAATGGAGCCAACTTGAGAATATCCTCATTAGTGAAATAAACAAGGCTTATATTAGTAAATATTACATTGTCTCTCTAGTGTAAAAAATAATAAGAACTGACAGAATAATGGTATCCAAAAAGTATAATGTATATAAAATTATAATAAATATAATAGATATTGTAAAAGTGAAATGGAAGGAAAGTGCTCAAAGGATATAACGATATGTATAGTGTGTAAGATAGATGACCATATTGCAGAGATTTTGTTAGAACATTGAACAGAAGAGTTTCTGCTGCCAATGTTTGAGTGTCTAGTCACTTTTTATGCTTTCATTTTGTAACTTTAATAATTATTGTTAACAATATGTAATGTATCAACTAGCGATTTTATGATGTCAATTCTTTTGAATTCTGTATTCTACTTTTCTTCTTGTTTTTTCTATTTTGTCTTTTTAAAATTTTCTTTTCTTTTTCCCTTAAAATAAAAAGTCTTTCAGGTTGTTTTTAATTTTTTTTTAATTTTGAAGAGAATAAAACCAAACAAAGCAAAATGGAATAGAACCAATCAAAACAAAACAATGAACATGGCACAGGACTTCAAAACAAGACAATAGGAGATCACCAATGGCTACCATAATGCCTCTTGCTATCTTCAAAGTAGCTGCCTATACCATCAGACATAATAAAACCAAACAAAACAAAATAAAATCAAATCAACCAAAAGAAAACAATGAAGGCAATATAGGGCTTTGAAACTAATAATAGAGAATCAACCATAGCTACCATAATATATTTTGTTATCTTTGGAATAGCTTCCCATAACATCCGATATAATAAAATCAAACAAAACAAAACAGAATAAAACCAAACAAAACAGAACAATGAAAACCATACAGGGCTTCAAAACAAAATAATAGGAAATTAACAATGGCTATCACCTTCCCTTTTCAGATACCTTCTCCTCTACTTTCACAATATTGATTGTGTATTTTGGATTCCACTACCTGCTTCAGTCTCTTATACTAGGGAGGCAACACAATGTTCACCCATGTGATTCTGAACCATTTCACCCATGAGCATGATGTCAAGTTGCAACCATTTACCTATAAGAGTCTTGAGTTTATCTTTCTTTGTAGCTGAGTAGCTTTCTGTTGTACAAAAATGCCATATTTTTCTTATCCATTCTACAGTTGACGGGCAAGCTACCCATGTCTTTTCCTTATTTTCTGTCACATAGAGCATTATTTTCTCTCCTTTGACTTTAAGTCTGTAAATTTCCTTTTGAGTTAAATGTTTCCTGTATACAGCATATTGCTAGATCCTGTCTCCCAATCCATTCTGCCTGTGCTTCTTTTTATTGGTGAGCTCAGGCCATCTTCATTAATGCTTATGGCCAACATGTACTGGCTCATCTCTGCCTTGCTATTTTCCTGATGTTGGCTCCCTACTTTTCCCCTCCATTCAACTGCTTGCCCTGATTAGTGATCTCCCTCTGCCACTATTTCTGAAACTGTGGTCATTTTTATCTCTCTCTACCATGTCCTTTAGTAGTATTTGTAGGGTTGGTTTGGTGGTCATGAATTCCTTCAGTTGTTCTTTGTCATGGAAGTATCTAGTTTCTCCATTAATTTGAAAAATAGTTTTGCAGGGTACATCAATCTGGGCTGGAAGTCATTTGCTTTTAGGACTTGACATACTTCTACCTCTTCTTGACTTGATGATTTACGTTGAGAAGTCTTGTGATTTTGATGGGTTTTTCTTTTTTTTAAATTTTATTTAAAGAGAAAAAAGAATAAAACAGAAAAAAAGGGTAGCAACAATACAGAATTCCAAAGGAAAAAAGGAAAAACAAGGGAAAAAAAGCACTAAGAAATCACTAATGGAAAAATTACATATTGTCATCTTGGATATAGTTGTTCACAAAATTAAAGGATACATAGTAGACATTCAAACAGTGAGACTGCAAACAGTTCTGTTCAATGATCAAATAAAGATTAAGCAATATGGTCATCTATTTTACACACTCAAACATACA
Source organism: Hydrochoerus hydrochaeris (assembly GCA_004027455.1). Classification (NCBI taxonomy): domain Eukaryota; kingdom Metazoa; phylum Chordata; class Mammalia; order Rodentia; family Hydrochaeridae; genus Hydrochoerus; species Hydrochoerus hydrochaeris. Next base: position 16,547 of record PVLA01007737.1, on the reverse strand, counting down.
TGAAGTTATATCCCTTAGAGCACTTTCTTTTCCTTTTTTTTTTACAATAGCAATTATACATTTGTGGTTTTGTTATCTTATAGTTCTTATTACTTTTTACATTAGAGACACAATATGATATTAATAAATCTGTTTCTTATTTATTTCACTAATAAAGATAGTCTCAAGTTGTCTCCATTTACCTATGAAGGCCTCAAGATAATCCTTTTTTATAGCTGAGTAATATTCCATTGTATAAAAATACCACATCTTTTTCATCCACTCTGCAGTTGATGGGCATCATGGTTGTTTCCAAGATTTAGCTATTACAAATTGTGCCGCTATGAACATGGGTGCACATATATCTCTGTGCCATGACCTTTTCAGTTGTTCTGGGAAAATATCCAGGAGGGAAATAGCTGGATTGAATGGAGCTTCCAATCCTAGTCTTCTGAGAATTCTCCATATGGATTTCCATAGTGGTTGCACCAGTCTACACTCCCACCAACAGTGGAGCAGTGTTCCTTTTTCCCTGCAGCCTTGCCAACATTTGTTATCAGTTGATTTCTTGATGGCCACTATTCTTTCCAGAGTGAGGTGAAATCTCAATGTTGTTTTAATTTGCATTTCTCGAATGACCAGTGACAGTGAACATTTCTTCATGTATTTATTTGCCATTTTTATATCTTTCTCTGAGAACTGTGTGTTCATCTCAGATGCCCCATTTTTGGAGAGGGTCTTTGAATTTGGGGTGCTTGGTATTTTTCACTTCCTTATATGTTCTGCATATAAGTCCTTGGTCTGAGAGGTTGCTGGCTACAATTCTTTCCCACTCTGTGGGTTTTCTTTTCACTCCGTTGGTTATTTCTTTTGAAGTGCAGAAACTTTTCAAAATAAGAGATCCCAGTTGTTGATTCTTTGAAGTGTTTCCCATGCAGTTTGCATTTTGTACATGAATTCTCTGCTTAACCCATATGTCTCCAAGACTTCTACCTACCTTGTCTTCCAGTAGATTTAGTGTTTCTGTTTTGATATTTAGGTCCCTGATCCATTTAGACTTTTGTGCATGGTGATTTGCATGGATCTAGTTTCAGTCTTCAGCACATGGAGAGCCAACTTTTCCAACACCATTTATTAAAGAGGCTATCCTTCCTCCAGTGAACATGCTTAGCCCTTTTGTCAAATATCAGGTGGCTGAGTGTCTTTGTAGTTGTGCTTGTATCTTCTAATCTGTTCCATTGATTCTCAGGTCTATTTCTTAGCCAGTACCATGCTGATTTTATAATTGTGGCTTTATAGTACTGTTTCAAGTCAGGACTTGGGATGTCTCCTGCCTTGACTTTTTTTGCCAAGAATTGCCTTTGCTATTCTAGATTTCTTCCATTTCGAAAAGAATTTTAGGAACGTTTTCTCTAGATCTGCGAGGTATGTTAATGGTATTTTGATTGGGATTACATTAAATCTGTATACAGTTTTGGGAGTATGGCCATTTTCACAATGTTGGTTCCTCCTAGCCAAGAGTAAGGAATATCCTTCCATTCCCTAATATATTCTTCAATCTCCTTTTATAGAATAGTATAATTTTCAGCATATAGGTCTTTTACATTTTTAATTAGGTTGATTCCTAAGTATTTCTTTTTTTAGATGTTATTGTAAAGGGCAATATTTCCATAATTTATCTCTTGGTGAATTTTTTGTTTGAGTACAGGCATGCTATTGATTTTTTAGCATTGAGTTTGTATCCAGCTACGCTGCTGAACTTGTTTATTACCTTTAGTAGTCTTTTAACGGAGTTTTTTTGGGTCGTCTATATAGAGTATCATGTCATCTACAAATAGTGATAATTTCACTTCTTCCTTTCCTATCTTTACTCCTTTTATTTCTCTCTTGTCTGATTTCCCTGGCTAGCATTTCCAGAACTATATTGAAAAGGAGTGGTGATAGTGGACATCCTTGTCTTGTTCCTGATTTTAAAGTGAAAGTTTTCAGTTTTTGTTCATTTAGTATAATGTTGGCTGTTGGTTTGTCATAGATGACCTTTATAAGGTTGAGGTGGACACCATGTATTCTGAGTTCTGAAGGTTTTTTTTTTTATCATGAACATGTGTTGGACTTTATCAAAAACTTTTTCTGCATCTATTTTGATGGCCATGTGGTTTTTGTTTTTGGCTCTGTTGATGTGGTATATCACATTTATTGACTTGCATATATTAAAGCATCCCTGCATTCCTGGAAGGAACCCCACTTGATCATGTTATATAATCTTATTGATGATTTTCTGCATTCTGTTTGCCAGTATTTCATTGAGAATCTTTGCATCAATGTTCATTAGTGAGATTGACCTACAGTTCTCCTTTTTGGTTGGGTTTTCTCTGTTTTTGGTGTTAGAGTGATACTTGCCTCCAGGAATGATTTAGGGAGGATTTCTTTCTTTTCAATTTCATTGAAAAGTTTAAATAGTATTGGCATGAAATGTTCTCTAAATTTCTTGTAACATTCAGCTCTGAGTCCTTCAGGACCTGGGCTTTTCTTTGTTGGTATGTTTTTTATTACATTTTGAATTTCAATAGCTGATATTGGGTTGTTCAAAATTGCTATATCTTCTTAGTTGAGCTTTGGTGGTTCATATGTTTCTAGGAGTTTTGTGCTATTACTTCTGTGAATATTTTACATATATTGTTTGCATTGACTCCTGCATCTTCACTAATGCCCATTAATCTTATATTGTTGCTCTTGGCATCATCTTGAAGCTTCTGGATTGTCATTTCATGCTACTTTGTTATTTTTAAAAGTTCTATCCTTTCCTGATCACTAATTGAGATCCTGTCCTCAAGGTCCGAAATCTTATCTTCAGCTTTATTTAAGTGGTTTTCCATGCTTTCAAAAGAATTTTTTGTTTCTTGGATGTCTCTTTGAGTTTGTTTCGTGAGTTGTGCTTGTTTTCTATATTGTTCATTCAAGGTTTCAATCAGTTTTCCAGGCTCCTGTACTTTTTTCTCTATTTCTTCCTTAGCTGCATTCAACAACTCCTTTAATAAGGTTGTTATTTCCATCTTACATGGGAGAGTACTTCTAATTTGATTTCCTCTATAGCCTCTTGGACTTGTTTTTTATTTCACTTACTATCTTTTCAGAGCTTTCTGATGTGTTACTTTGGAGTCCCCTATTTCAATGTCTCCTGTGCTTGCTCCTGAGGGACTAGATGTTTGAGATTGCACTTTGCTTTTTCGTTTTGCCATTTTTCTCTTTCAAGTTAGTGTTTGGTCCTTCAGTCCCGCTAGGCTGGCCCCAGATGCAGGGCATGGTCTTACCATCTGGGAGCAGAGTTCCTTGTGTGGCGGGATGCTGCTGCAGCACACGGTCATGGCTTGGGATTGGATTCTGAGCCCTGCTTGCTGCTTGGTGCTCTCTGGGCATGGCCTGGTTAAGATCGCTGGTCCTTCTCCCCCATCTTAGGCTGGCCCCAGATGTAGGGCGTGGTCTTACTGCCTGGGAGCAGAGTTCTGAGTCTGACCTTTATGCTGGGATGCTGCTGCAGCTTGCAGTCTTGGCCCTGGGTTGGATTCTGGGCCATGCTTGCTGCCTGGAGTTCACTGGGCGTGGCCTGGCCAGGTTTTTCTTTATAGGTGATCTGTTTCTTTTCTTTAAAATTTTTTTTTTTAATTTTGAAGGTAGTAAAAATACAACATAACAAGACAGAACAAAGCCAATCCAGACAATGCAGTGAAATTGGTACAGAACTGCACAGCAGAATATCGGTACCATAGTGTATCTTGTTATCTTCATAATAGTTTTCCATTCAATTAGGTGTAGTGAAATCAAACCAAAAACAGAACCTTATAAAGTTAATTGAAAGAGAATATTGAATAGAGCAAAACAGTCATAACAAAACAAAACAGTCAAAAGAACATTTGATTATTATTATGGAACATTTTGATTATTATATGTCTGGGTGTAGATTTATTTTTGTTATGGCTCTCTGGATTTCTCTATGCCTCATTTATCTGTTTGTCAGTTCTTTTCCCCATGCTTGGGAAGTTTCTGCTATTATTTCTGCAAATAATCTTAATTATTATTATTATTTCACTTGTATTGACCTCTGCTTTTTTGCTGACACCTATCACTCCTAAATTATTTTTCTTTGCATTGCCTTGCAGCCACTGAATTGTTCTTTCCTTGTTTCTTGCTATTTTTAGGAGCCCTTTCCTTTTGAGGTTGCTAGTTGCAAACCTATCTTCAAGGTCTGAAAGTTTATCTTCAGTTTCTTTCAAGTGATTTTGCCAGTCTTTGATGGAGTTTTTGATTTCCTGGATATCTCTTTAAATCTATTTCATCCAATCTATATTTCTCTTTTAGCGTTCATTCAAGGTTTCCCCAGTTTTCCTATGTTCCTCTTTTTTAATCCATATCTTCTTTAGATCCACTCAGCAATTCTTTTATTTTGTTTTTCATTTCTTGTTTTACCTGAGATAGCATTTCTGATCTAATTTCTTTTGTAGCCTCATGAGGTTGTTTCTTTATATCAGTTGCCATTACTTTAGAAACTTCAGGTGTGCAACTTTCAATCTCTTCCATATGCATCACATGGCTGCTCAACCCTCTGGGTTTGTTTCAATAAAGTGTTAAAATGTTACTGTGAATTAACTGTGCTAGCAGGTATAAGCCTATTGCAGAGTGGGTGCTTACTACATCTTAATTTCATAATGATCTGTTTGATAGAACTTCTGGTTTTCTCTTCTCTTAGCTTGGCATTACAGATCTGTTGAGAACTTTGGGCTGAGTGGCTCCAGTGGAATGAAAGGGATACCAGCCCCCATTTTGATGGGGGGAAAATAAGTCCAGTGACACTGACTTGCTTAAGAAAGGTAAAGAGATAAATCAGGTGCATTGGTACACACGTATAATCCACACACTTTGGGAGGCTAAAGCAGGAGCATTGCAAGTTGAAGTACCTCCTGGAAATTTACTGAGAACCTGACCTTCAAAATAGAAAGTCTGGGGATGTGGCTCAGTGGAGAGGCTCTGGTTTCTATCTCCATGATGCCAAAACAAACAAACAAACAAACAAACAAAACAAGAGTAAAGAATTAAATGGACTGATAATTGGACTTGTGAGACACAGTGATGCAGCTGGATATGTCTAGCAAATTACCTATATTGTGCATTTATTAACTGCATTACTCTATGGAAGTGACACTTTGTAAGTAAGTGAAATGATCATATCTGGAAGAGCATCTTCTTAAAGCATTAATATGCTAGATAAAAGCATGATTAAATGGAAGTTCTAGGACCTTCAATGTCAGAGATTCCATTTAATCCACTTCCTCTGTTTGTTAGGTGCTAGAATTTGGTCAAATTATATTCCTTGTGTCTCGATTTTCCTATCCATGAAGAGGAAGATAGTCCCCAATTAACAGGGTTATAAGTTAACGATATAATCTTATAAAATATCTAATGAATGTTTAGCAGTAAGAATTTTATAGGGAGGATTTCATGATATATGAATGAATTATGTCTAGGAATTAGGAATTTCCTTGTCTTATCCATGTTGAAGTTATCTCTTTATTGCTTCTTAGATACTTGAACATATGAGTGAAAAGATGAGTCATTGTATCACAAGTGGATTCTTAAGTCTCTATTACAAGTTACATCATAAGCTGAATTTCAATTTGTGATTTGGATTTAAGGATCATGTTGGCTTCTCTTTTTACTGTTGTTTCTTCCCTAGAGTTTGTCAATCTCATATACTTCTAATCTAAAGTGAGGGGAAGACATAGAGAATCCAATAGGACTAATCTGTAGGCTGTCCTTATTCACAGTTCCAAAGGGTGGAGGGAACCTGAATTAGTGCTACATAGGCTCTTTCCTACTTCTCAGTGCCTCATGATAGGCCTGGACTCATCATCCTGTATCATCTGCTCTGTGGGAGCAGAGCCCAAATGAAGGAGAAGGAAATGATGTCCTCCTGCCATGATGCCTTCCCATCAGACACAATAGATGCTTAATAAATGATACTGCCCTTGACCTCTTTCAGTGTCTCAAAATTATTTTACATGAATGGGCAGCAATATGTTCTCAGTCTATTCTTTCCCTTTTGCTTTTTTTCCCTCTCACAGTTGGTGCTCTCGCCTTTGAAATTGATGGCGGAGCTGGTTGCAGCTAGGTGTTGATGAGGAACATCAGCATTGTAACCTGAATGTTTTCCACAGGCTTGTTTTCTTTCTAGGTGAGGAGTGCAGGGAGTTGAGAGCCAGAAAGTCTTCAGCTTCAGGCTTGTTCCCAGCAAGGTGAACAATTTCAGCTTGCTGGCTCTGCAACATGGGAGTAAATGAAAGTGCAATCACTTTCAATCTTTGTTTCTTACAGCCAGGGTCTTCCCAGAGAGGTCTTCAATACAGTCGTGACTGGGAGCAGGGGAGGCCATGGAAGGCCAGGTGAGGAGGGGCCTGGGCATCCTCAATAACTAAAGCCACTTTTCTTATTTTTTTAAACGCTGTGCCTATGCAGGATTTTTTTCAGGCTTTCTGATTGTTACAAGTCTGCAAAGCATCTAATTTGGATGAGTGACAAAGTTTTAAGACTTCAGCCATTAGCCACATATGGCTATAGAGCACTGGAGAGAAGGCTAATCTGAATTGAAGTTTCATCTAAGTTTATGTAATGCTTCAAAAACTTATGAAAAAATGTATAAAATAGCTTATTGATAATTTAAAAACTATCAGCAACATGTTGAAATACAGTAATAACATTTGGAATGCCCTGGCTGCTGTGCTTAGGGTGGAGTGTCAGTCTGACTGGTTTAGCATTCTGCTTGAGGTACTGGCAGAGCACACTTCTGGGTATGTCTGGGTGGGTCATAGAGGGGCAGCCTTGGAGGCTTGTTTGGTCCCTCACCCCTTCTTCCCTGGCACTTTTCCCTTCCTCTGCTTCCTGGCCAGTGTGAACTAAATAGCTTTGCTTTTTAAAATTGTGGATATTGGGTTTTCTGTCTCAGCAATGAGAAATTAATAGATTAAGTAAAAGATGAACATTATTTCATTCTATTTCTTTAAAATGTAGCTCCTAGGAAGTGAATGTGTGGCTTGCATTGTTTCCCTTGCATGGCATTTCTGCCTTGAGTCACTTTTCATTCTGAAATTCTGTGGCTCTGAGCATGAGTAAGTGGGCTTTGTGGTGTAGAGAGTGGTGTCCCAAGAGAGCTGGAAAACTATGGGGTTGCAGATGGAAACAGAGCCACCTTTTGAGAATTTCAAATCTATATAAGTTATAAACTTCCACAGGGCCACAAGTTCAAGGAAAGTGCTCCCGTAGCCATGTGGTGTCATCCGAAGGCTGTCTTGTCTTTCACAGTCCTGCTCTCCCCTTGCTTACCGCCCGTGCTCCTCCCAGCCTGCTCATGCTGCTGACACTGTGATAGTCATGTATACTGGGGTTCCTGACGCAGATCTGAATTTTGGTTGCTTAATGTCATAAGTACTATTCATCATCCTGACTTTCAGTTCAAAAAATTATGGTTAACATTCGTATTAGAGAACTATAAGAGGTTCTCCTGTAGGATCAAAAACTACAGTGGTAGGAGGAACAGAGGGTTTAATAGGCAGAGAACAGAATTTCAGTGCAGAGAAACCATTCGGTATGATATAATTGTAGATGCATGTAATGTTAAAAGCTAGAGATTGTACAACACACACAGTAAGTCCTAAGAGCCTATGCCTTTGCATCAATCAATCTTGTTTCGCTTACTGTGTTTTTTAAAAAAGTACTTCTCTGTGGGGAGGTTGATAGAGGGGGCTGTGTGTGTTGGGGAGGTGGAAGGCTGGACCTTCCACTCAGTTTTGCTATCACAATTGCTCTAAAAAGTCTATTAAGTTAAAAAAATATGCAAACTCAAGTCTATGTTGAAAATGAAAGCAATCTATGTAGGAAATCTCTGTGATTAAAATCAGCTTTCCTTCCTTTCCAGTGACAGCTCTGACTTCTCTTGAGCCCAGATCTTCTCTGTGCTACTTTAGGGAAAATGACAGGCAGCACCTTGCTGGGGTGTTCCATCTCTTGGTGTTAACACAAGAGGCAGGAAAACGGTAAATCTGTTTCCCTACCTTCAGAGGAAAGCCTGATAGGTGGAAGTAGCCAGTCAATCACTTCAAAGCTGCAGAAATCACTTCTGTTTTTCTTTTCTATGAAGTCAAACAGGCTTTGAAGTTGGTTGCAGAGTAACCTGTGGCTTCTGCCTGTGATGGGGCATGGCTTCAGCCTGTGATGGGGCATAGCTTCAGCCTGTGATGGGGCATGGCTTCTGCCTGTGATGGGGCGTGGTTTCAGCCTGTGATGGGCGTGGCTTCAGCCTGTGATGGGCGTGGCTTCTGCCTGTGATGGGGTCTTTGTCTTATTTATTATTTAATCAAACTTCCTTGGATGATAAATTACTGACTTTGACAAGCTTCGTGTTACAGGGCTGTTATAATGAGATAGTGTTCAAGCCAATCAGGGCTTATAAGTATTCTTTTCCTCTTCTTGACTTGTAACCTGTAAAGAACTCTTCTTTTTCTAACACTCAGTGCCTTATGTGGAACACTCTCCTTCAAGGATCATTAATTTTTTTTTTGAAGAAAATATAAAACTGGGGTAGGATGATGTTCTGTTCTTGAAAAAGTTTGATTTTATGCTGTAGAAATTGAATAAGCTTTGACTAAAGGTGAGTGGCCCTGGGCTATAGTGGATTCTGTTACTCAATAGCTACATGAATTTAAGGGAGTCTCTCCTTCCAGGACATCGCCTAACTCATATGGTAAAGGGGTAGAACATTTACCTGGCCCCTTCCTGTTAACGTTAAAAGGTATACATGAATAGGGAGAAGGTACATCAGGTCTTTCTTCTTTCCAGGATACTGGGGTTTAAACCTGACTCTAACACTCGCCAGTAGTGTGGTGCTGAAGAAGGCACCACTTCTCTCTGGGTCTTGTTCTTTCTCCCTTATGGGCTATGATTTTTTTTGTTTGATTGCTTTTTGAGACATGGTCTTGCTATGTAATTCAGGTTAACCTTGAATTCGCTGTGTAGCCCAGGCTGGCTTTGAATCTGGGGTCAGTCCTTGTTCCTCAGTCTCCTGAGTGCTGAGATTACAGGCTCACATCACCAGGCCTGGCTGTGGGCTATGAATTTACATATGCAAATTAAGCCCATTGCTTTATATATTTTGAACCTTAAAAAACATTTATGTGTATGTATTTATGTTCAAGTATGTTATCTTTTAAATTATAAGGATAGGGCCAGGGATATAGCTCAGTGGCTTGAGTACCTGCCTGACAAATGCAAGGTCGTGAGTTTGATCCAAAAAAACCCCAAAACAACCAACGAAACAAAAAAATTGCAGGGATAGTATATACTGAATGTATTAAGTTAGAAAGTATAATGGCATAGAAAAATCGGTTGAAATCTCCTTATATATCCAAATGTCCTTTGTGCTCATACAAGTCTCTCAAGTCCCCTCTCCCTCTCTCTCTCTCCCTCCCTCCCTCTCTCACTTTGGTTGAATGGGACTATACTTGTAGATTTGTTGTTTAATAGCATTCTAAGTTTGTGTTTTTATATCACATCTTATTATGCCACTTTTTCCCTTTTAGTATGTGCTGTTATTCCAATGCAACACACATAGTTTATTTAGCTGATCTTTTATTAATGTGGGGGTTATTTACTCATTATATATGTATTTCTCACAATTACTGAAAAAACATACTTTTAAAAAGAGATATAATTAGCACAGAAAGGTATAAAGTAATATCTTTATTTCTATTCAAAGTATTTAGAAGTAAACACTTTTTTCTGCTGGTTATTTTATATCTTTAAGTAGTGTAATTATATATCTGTTTAATAATGTAACAGTTTTTTATTAAGTGACTTTTATAAAAAATGAATAAGAGGGCTAAAATTTTAAGGTATGGAGTAAGGGACTGTTTCTCAGAATAAGTGTGTGGTCTTCTGATTAAATATTTGCAATTTTATACAACTGGTCAGTATCACCTTTTGCCAATTGTTACTACCTTATCATTTTTTTTTGTACTGGGGATTGAACTCATGACCTCACACTTGCCAGGCAGGTGCTTACACCACTGAGCTAAATCCCCAGCCCCTTCCCTATCTTTTGAAAAATCCAATGCCAGATGAGTCAGATGGTAGAGAAAATTCTAGCCTGCTAATTATTTCATTGTCCTAATAAATTGGAAGGCAGATCTTCTGTGGAAGTTTTATTTATTTATTACAGTACTGGGGATTGAACCTGAGGTCTTCACACTGAGCTGTATCTTCAGATCTTTTTTTATTTAGTCTTGAGGTAGGGTCTCTCTAAGTCACTGAGCTGTCTGGCCTGGGATCAAACTTGGTAATACCTCCTTCCTAAGCTTCCCAGAGCATTCGGTTTACATGCTTCGGTTTTTCACACATGTGACCTAGCCCTGTCTGTGGAGTCACTAGAACTCTTAGTGAAGAGAGAAGTTCAGCTTTTGATCAGTGTGGCTCTTTGAGGGCAGTGACAGGAGCATTGGAAGCTGCAGATCAGGCATAGAATCTAGCGGCAGGTGGCAAACTCATACACAGTCAGATTGCAATGCCCAGTCGCTAAAGGTTCAATCTGAGCAGAAGGTGGAAGTTACAGAATCAAGTGTAGTGTACTTGAACACAGTGTTCCCAGTGTGAAATGGTTAACCAAATGGTCATGGGTCAGAGACCAAAGGGATATCTGAAACTGAATTCAGTTCTATGGCTGGGAGACGTCAAATCAGGTTTGGGAGGATGTGGGAAAGTTTTGCCATGCAGGCTCTCGTAAAAACTAAATTGAGAATTTTCAATAAGGTTTTCTACAGAAAAACTGCATGTGTTCAGCAACTAAAATGTTTACTCCGTTTAAAAAATTTTGTTATGCTCTGTTGACCTTGGAATTGGTAAAACGTTAAAATGATCTGCTACTCTGATTTCACTATGAAAGAATTTATTTTAAAACAAATTAAAATATAAAGGCAATGGTAGATGGAAAAGTAATCAGAGATGTAATTTTGGGCCAGGGATTTTTTTATATAAGAGATATCTTTGCCCAGATTATGAGGAAGCATGGTTTCCTGTAGGTGAATGGGAGGTTGTTTCAAACTTCATTCTTAATTGCTTCTCAGGTTTTTAGCTAAGATCAAATATAATAACATCACCCTTAAGGTCATATCTCCAACTACATAGCTTTTAATAAGCAGTTTTACTACACCTACAAATGTGTATGAGAAAGCATAAGATTTGGTAGGAATGCTTCCAAATGGACCACAAGTTCTGGCTGCTATGTGCTCAGAGCTCTGATAAGCTAGAGTCTGAAGGTGGCTGACCCATTAAGCATTTCTGTTGAGAGTATTGAATACTTTATAGTTATTGACAGCCATCAAAATAGAGTGATAGCCAGTCTTTAGAGTGATGACACAGCACTATTCCTTGTGATTTGAAGGAATGGTAGGAGTGAAGCTCTGGAAAAGGAAGGTGATGGTCATGGCTGGTGTGCAGAGCATTGTAGGCCAGTGGTTCTACAAATATGGTGTCCAGACAGGACATGATGATTACTTGAGAATTTGGTGGAAATACAAATTCTCAGGCATACTCCAGAACTACTAAATCAGAAATTGTGGAGATGAGGACCTGTAGTCTGCATTTAACAAGCTCTCCATAGAATTCAGATGAACACTCAAATTAACTGTCTACCTGTTAATTTGTGATTGCTCTGGGCACACTTCAATAAATATGAGAAGTTGCAGAGTCAAAAGCTGGGTAAGTAACTTTAAAATTTTTCCCAGCTTCTATTTAATAAAAATGGATATTTTTGTTACATAAAAACATGAATGGAAAAGTTTCATAAGCATGGAAATATGCTTAGTATTTTAGCTGCATTATTCCTTGATTTTTTTTACCAGTCTCTCTATTAATTAAGTGCTGTTTTAATTTCCATTTTATAGATGAAGAGACAGAGAGATTAAGAATCTCATTAAAGATTTTGGAGCTAATAAGTGGAACAACTGAAATTTGAACCTAGGGAGTTTCACAGAATGAACTTGGCTTTTTTAGCTACCAAGCTGCACTGTATGGATCCTAATTTTCCATTACATGTTCCTTGTGCAGCTCATGCATAATTTGGTAATGTATATTAATTAGGTTCCCTGTTTTGCGAATGATGTAAAACTTGTATTTTGGCTGTCATGGCTGGCTTTTTGCTCTTGAATCTTGATAGTAGAGACTTTCAACACATTTATATATAGGAGAGCTCAGAGTTTAATGCTAACTGGACTTTATGCATGCTGTGTTTTAATCTTTCACTTGGGTATATTTATGACTTTTCCACTAAACCTATAAATCTTTCCTTGTCATAATATGAATGATTTACCTTTTTTTCCTCCCAAGGATTTCTGTATGTCGTATTGGCACTTTCTATTATATCTTAGGACAAGGGTAAAAATAATGAGATTTGATAGTTTTAAATCAGCCCAAAATATGTTTGACGGATAAGCATCCAATTATTTCTTTTTTTCTGGTGGTAACTTTTCTGTAATTGGAAACGTTACAGTAATGCTATTTTAAATTCTAAGTGTGGAAGTATTTCTATAGCATAAAATCCCTGGCTTTTAATGTGTATGAGTGATTGGGTGTGGGTCAAAGAGACTTGGAACATTAATTTTAATTCAGAGTGGTTCCAGAGAGACAAGTTAATTTTCTAAATCAGCCTGGTGAGAATTGAAGCTTGCATTCAAGGAAAAATGTCTTATACTCTGCTAGAACAATTACGAAGTAATAGGCTCAAGAGTAAACAGGCCACCAAAGTTTAGAAGCATTTCTAGAGTTGTAGCCAGTTTGCCTGAAAACATCTCATTCTGAATCTTTGTCATTCTAGGACAAATCACTTGTTCGCATCTTGACATTTCAGAATGTATCCTTAGTTGATGAATTTGTGATAGGATGTGCATATGAAGGTTTTAGCTGAGCAAATAATAGATATAATATTTCTAGAGATGGTGGTAGCAGAAGGAACTGTGACCCTAAAGATTTGATTTTTAACTTTTAATTGTGGTAAAAATACACAACATACAATTCACCATTTAAAAATTTATAGGTACAGTTTAGTGATGCAAAGTACGTTTGCTTTGCTGTGTAATCAGTACCACCCATCTCTAAAACCTTTTCACTTTTCCAAACTGAAACCTTGTGCCCATTAAGCAGCTCCCCATTATTCTCCCTCCTCTGCCAGTCCCTGGCAAGCCCTATTCTACATTGTTTCTATGAATTGATCTATACTGTAGATATGTAATGTTTGGCTTAGACATAAAAGATTACTTCCTTCCCACATCTCCTGTGTTCAGAAATGGGGCTTTTGGAAGGTGACTGATCATGGGGGTACTATACTCACTGAAGATTGATCCATTGATGAATTTTAACTGAATGTGCTTGTTAGGAGTTAGGTGAGGGCATTACCTAGAAGGGTTTGCCCTCTTGTTTCTGGCTCTTCCTCTTTTGATGTCTGCTTCCTGCTACCTTTTCTCTGCCATGCCTCTCTGCCATGATGTTTGTGCCTTGGAGTCAGCTGACTATGGGCTCAAACCTCTAAACAATAAGTCAAAATAAACCTCTTATCCTTTAATTTGTTAGTGTCAGATATTTTGTTCCAGTGACTGGAAAGTGGTTCTTACATTTCATAATTGGAACCATGAAGTATTTATCTTTCTGTGTTTGGCTTATTTTGCTTGGCATAATGCCTACAAGGCCCATCCATGGAGTTGCATGTGTCAGAATTTCCTTCCTTTTTAATACCACATTTTGTTCCTTCATCTGTTGATACTTGGGTTGCTTCTACCTTTTGGCTATTGTGAGTAACGTTGCTATGAAAATAAAGGTACAAATAATCTCTCTGCATCTGATTTTTCTTCCACTGGGCATAGACCCAGAATTAAAATTGCTGATTCATCTGTGTTTAATTTTTTGAGGACTCTTCATATTGTTTTCCAGAGTGACTATACTGTTTTACAGTTACCAATTATACACAAAGTTCCAGTGTCTCTACTCTTAGCCACATTTGTTATTTTCTGGTTTTCATTGATAGTAGCCTACCTAATTGGTGTGAGGTGATAGGATCACAACCCCAACAGCCCTGCTTATATAGAAGGTATGATAAAAGGACAGGAATTAGACATTTGAGGATGACTTTGGGAGAATGAAGTCAGTTGAGAGAGCGTTGGTGTGATGTCACAGGGGAATAAGTTAGAATGAAATTGCCAGGGAGGTCTAAGTTGGGCTTTTGTTTTCTAAGTCAAAAGAGAGCCCTCTGTGTATCCCAGCGCTAAGGACCCACTTGGAGATCTAACGTGTTCTGCCAGCTGCCTTGGGAACAGTACTGATAGAGACTCACGATAGTATCAAGCAGACTAACCAGGAAAGCGTCCCTTTCTCTCTTTGTCTGCTCTAACTCTGGAAGAATTAGAAATTGTCATCATGGAGTTAGGGGGTGGAGAATGGAGGTCTCGGCTGAAATAGAAAGAGGAACCTGGCTGTACTGCATTGTCTGGTTGTTTGTTTTTCACTTGCAGCAGATATAGAGAATGGAAGTAAGAAGCTTCAACTTTTTATCAGGACTAAGGTTTGACTGACACAGTACTGAAGATTTTCATTACCAAATCAAAACTGTATTTTAACAGAATTGAGGAAAGAATGAAGGGCTTTCACACTGACCTATATTGTCAGCCCTTATAAGTTTTTTTTTTTTTAAATTTTGAGACAGGGTCTTGATAAGTTATTAAGTTTCCTAGGCTAGATTTAAACTTTTAATTCTCCTGTTCTAACCTCCCAGAGTGCTGGGGTTAAAGATGTGCACCACCATATCTGGCTACAGTTCTTTTTTTAAAAAATTACTTAAAGGTAACCAAAGAATTCAGTCAACATTTGTTTTTAATCTAATGCAGGGAAATAAGTTGTCCCATAACACAATGGTCCCCAGCCTTTTTGCCACCAATAACCTGCTTGCTAGGAAACATTTTTTCCATGGATAGGGGAATGGAGAATGGTGACGGGATTAGCTTCTCATCAGGAGTGCACAATCTAGACCACTTGACTGCATAGTTCTCAGGGGCTTCTGGGAGAATCCCTGCTGATCTGACAGAAGGTAGAGCTTATACATTAAAGTGAGCAAAAGGAACAGCTTGGCCACAGATCACTTCCTACTGCGTGGCTTGGTTCTTGACAGGTCACAGACTGGTACTTGTTTGTGGCCCAGGAACCACAGCTAAAATGTAAATTCCATAAAGGACAGAAAGTTGAAATTAAAGTTCCTTTGTGATTAGATCCTTTCAGCTGGACTTACTCAGTGAAATGTACATGGGGTGTGGTAGTGTCTTTCCCAACTGTACCTCTGCCCAGTTGTAATTAAAATGAAAGTGATCTGTTTTCTTGGAAAATTTGAGAGTTTGGAGTAAGGGGATGTTTTCATTTGAAACTTGTCAGGTCATTTAGAAAGAACACTTCATAGTTATGGTGCTCACCTGTGATGTGCTTTGCCTTGGAAGGAAGTAAATTCCTTTAACTCTCAGAGACTAACACATTTTTTGTCATTAACATAACCATAGGAGTGTCACACCCACATTTATTCTTTAGAATATTTCTATTGATGAATTATTAATTTTAATTTTATGTGTGACTATATTAGACAATGAAAAAATCACAAAAATAAAGTATTGCATTTCAATATTTACTGAGTGTTTATAAAAAAGCATCAAAGTTGTCAACATTGACTGATTTTTGGTGTACAAAGCTTAAAAAAGAACATCAGAAATGAATTCTTATATGAACTATGGTGACAATACCAATCTGACTCTACTAAAAAAATCAATTATTCCAACTAAGACAGTCTTCATATATGATAACAGCATGTTCAATATACACGTGTCCTTTACATCAATAACACATGTATTTTGCTTCCTGGCCTTTTCGTAGGATGTCCCTGATACGTGATTGTTGTTTTATCAGGAGGCTCTGATTATATTATGCAATGTATAGTTAATAGGAATGTAAATTAAGTATTAAATTCTTAATATACATTATGCATTAAAATAAATGTCAATATTTTCACATTGACTACGTACTTGCTTACAAAACCTCAAAGATAACATATGAGCTACAATGAAAATATCAATAGCACTCTACAAAAAAAACTTTGCTTCAGTTATCACACCTAAATAACAGAAAATAAAACATCAAATAAAATTTCAAATGTGTAATGAATGCTTAGAATAGACATTAACATTTTCACACCAACTGTTTACTTGCTTGCAAAACTTAAGTGATAACATGAGAAATAAAACCTATGTGAACTACAATGAAAATATGAATAGAACTTTACCATACAATTTTTACTTCAGTTGTCACAGCTAAGGAAGTCCTCATACACGAAAACTGCATGTTCCATACACAAGTATTGCTTACACTGCTACCGTGTATGTTTTGTTTTCCTATCTTTTTTTATAGGGCATAGTTGGCATCTTATTGGTTTTCCTGATGACACAAAC
>PVLA01007736.1:0-100220 GCA_004027455.1 Hydrochoerus hydrochaeris | reverse complement strand
TGGCATTCATGGAGAAGGGCGAGGGCCCGGAGAGGTGGGGTGGGTGCTTGTGGGCCTGCGGTGCTGGGAGCTGGGGGATGGGTGTGGTGGGAGGGGGCTTGATGTGAGGCATGGCCAGGGGTGCCGGTGGCAGGGGCTGCTCCCTGGGAGGCTGCTGGGGCTGCAGTGCCGACTGCGAGGCTGGGAGCTGCAGGGTGGCATGCGGGTGAGCTGTGCCAGGGGCTGCCCCCAGGGAGGCCTGTCCTTGGGAGGCCTGGGGAGGGAGGCCGAAGGGCTGAGGAGGACCGGGGTGCTGCAGCAGCGGCCCAGTCTGCAGGCTATGAGGGCCAGTCGGGCCCTGGCTGTGCAGGGGTGGCTGCGTGTGGGCTGTGGGCGCCTGGGCAGTGGGCCCACTCAGCGGCTGCGGTGGGGGGTGTGGGGAGGGCAGCCGTGGGGGGTGCAGGGCAGGTGCCTGCTGGATGTGGGTATGGGTGGCAGGTGCCGGGGGACCTTGAGGCTGACTTGGGGGTTGCGTGGCTGCTGGGGAGCCTTGTGGAGGGACTGCAGTAGTGGGGGGCGCCGGCCCTGGGGTGGGGAGCTGGGCTGTTCCCAGGGGAGCTGGGGCAGTTCCACTGGGAGCCTGCAAGGCCGGGGGCTGGGCCTGCAGCAACTGCTGCTGAGCAGATGAGTCCGAGTCACTCTCATTGTCCTGAGGGCTGGGGATGCTGGGAGACGTGCTGCGATTGTCCTGGTCGATGTCTTTGGGGTCACTGCTGCCCTCGTCATTGACACTGCGACTATCCGAGCTCTCTCCCTCCCCTTCGGAGGGTGAGTTGGGCCGGCTGATCTCCTACAGCCAGAGAAGAGGACAGAACTCTTAGTCCATGCTGTGGGTGTCCAGCAAGGAGGAAGCCCACGCAGAGCAGCAGCCAGCATGGCTTTGGGCCCAGGCCCACCGCTGACCACTCCACTCCCGCTCTGCACTGTCCCTGCCTGAGAGCCCCAGCTCTCCTTGGAGACTGGGCCCTGTTCCCAGGCAGACCCAGGCTGCAGGTGGCTGAGCAGCTGGCGAGCCGGCTCACCTGGGTCTTTGTCTTCTTGGAGCTGGTCCTGTCAGCCTCCTCTGTGTCAGAGGCCACCTTCTCCCGCTGGCGCTTGGTGCTCTTAAGAGGGGATGAGGCCTCCTCCTTCACCTTCTGCAGGGCAGTTCAGGAGAGGACGGTGTGTGTGTAGGACCCTGGCTCCCTCATGTTGAGCTCCTCTCCAAAAGCAAAGAGGCTCTGGGAGGGCCTCGGGGTCAGGAAGGGACAGGTGTCGGGGGTGGAGCTCAGCTCTTTGGCAGGGAGCCTTCTCAGCCACCCTACCCTCCCTGCTCGTCTGAAGCCTTGAGAAGCTTGAAGCAGGCACAGGGGTCCCCAAAGGACAGTGCCGGTGGCTGAGTGATGCCCTCCTCTTTCTAGGCCCTCGTCCTCCACCTGCAGCCCCGAGTGAGCTGCCTCCTGAGTGAGCTTCAGCCCCAGTAGCTCCCGCTCCCAGCCTCTGACCTTGGCAGACTTCTTCACTGTCTCCGCTTTGCTGTCATTGCTGGAGGTGCTGGCAGCGCTGGGGGAGTTGCGGCCACTGGATCGGATGTCTTCATTGATGGGCGAGGCACGACCATCAGGGCTGGTGGGCTGTTTCTTCCGACCGCTTCGTAGTGTAGACATCTAAACCCAAACCAGAGGCTGGTGAGGCCGATTCCCCAGGCCCTGTGTGCACTCGCACACCTAGCCCCGGGTGGGAGCCTTGCAGCAAGTCCTTGCGATAGGGAACAGCAGGATGTTTTGTCCCTCCCCGTGCATGCAGAGGTCAGCACAGAGCTGCGGGTTAAGGAGTGGGGAACAGGTGCTTCATACAACACCGGAGGAGCTGTTCTCAACCACAAGGTGCCCATCCTGGGCAATGGCCCAGACCCATGTGCTGTAAACCAGGGACAGTAAGGTCTGTGGCCCATACTTGGACACACAAGGTCATCTTCACTCCACAGGGTGACCCTCCCCCTAGCTTCAGCAAGCAGAGTGCTCCCCAAGGAGCCACTCTGACAGAGCAGGGCAGGCTCACCTGTCCCTTCCCAGGGACAGTGGCCAGGGTGTCTGCAGCCTTGCAAGGACAGGAGTGGCTGGGGAGGGCAGAAGTTACCATTCACCCAGGAGACCACGCTAGAGGGAAGGAGTCACCAGCCTCCTCAGACCACCCAGGAAAACCCTCTCTCCCAGGCCCTACCCCTTCCTCCAACCCAAGAAACAAAGCTTCTTTATGAAAAGGTTCAAGCACTGAGCAGGGAAATGTACCAGTTTCCAAACCCGGATCAAACACCTGGGAGAAAATGAAAAAGAGCTCGCCGCATGACGTGCCCCATGGGAGATGACTGACACACAGGGTGCAGGGACTCTGGGGGACCTGGAGAGCTGGCACAGGGCTGTGGGTGCCCGAGGGAGGGACAACCTGGCTGCTGCCTTCAGGCAAAGGCCTGTTTCTCTACTCACACTGCCCCGAGCCAGGCAGAGGCACACCCAGCACTCACCGAGCCCCGACTCCTCCGCGTCCTCATGCTATGCTTCCCGCTAAGCCCATCGTCCTCCTCCTTGACGGGCTTGAACATGAACGGCGGGGGGTCCACCGGCTTCTCGATGGGTGGCAGCTCACCGTACTTCTTGAAGTGGATTCGGCAGTCGGTGCAGAGCAGGATGTTCTCCCGGCCCCCGTGGTGCCAGTCTTTCGAGGCTGCGTGAGGGCAGGGGGGCAGGTGCCAATCTTGGAACCACCTTCCCCCAGGATTTCTAGGGGGAAGGGCCCTGCTGTGCACGAGCACCTATGACTCAGATGACCAGGGTCAGGGAAAGCCTCAGGGGGTCTGCTGGTGAGGTCCTGGGAGCCCAAGAGGCCCCAGGCGCCCAGGCCTTGAGAGCATCCTTGCTAACCATGCTGTCTGCTGAGCAAGGGTGCACAGTCATAAGACAGACTTCCCAACCTGGCAAACCTCCAGCCGCTGCCTGGTGGGCTCCCCTCCTCCATAGCAGGTGTGGGACCCCGGGAGTGGAATGAGCACCAGCCACCCTTGGGCACCACGCCGCCACTTACTGGTGGTGAAGCAGTGGCGGCAGGCGTAGCCCTTCAGCTCCTGCTCGCTGTCCTCGCTGTCAAAGTCATCTTCGCTGGCTGAACTCAGGTCCACTGCATAAGGCGGGCACAACAAGGAGAGGGGGCGTTATGGCTTGTGTCTGGATGTCACCCCAAAACCTCATGCCATCATAGCTAGGGCTTCTTAGAGGAGGCTGGGTCTAGGGTGTGGTGGTTACTAACTTAGCCCATTGGTAGGCTAAGTGCAGCTCTGGCTGTGGGCAGTGGGAGGCCCCATCCAAATGGTAGGCAGCCCAAAAGGAGTAAAAGGGAGGGTTTCTCCCTGCTAGGCCACCCTGCTGTGGAGCCAGTGGACTACTGTGAGTCAAAGAAGCCTTGCCATCTAACTTTGGGTGTTGGTTATTTTGCTCCAGCAACAAGAAAAGTAGATAAGACAAAGGAGACACTGCCAGGCTCAGCCAGGATTGGAGGCCACCCTGGGACCTTGTGCCCACAGGAGGTGATGGGCCAGCACTCCTGCAGGATGGCTCTTGGTTTCTTGGGCACCGTCGCCAGAGTTTACACGTGAGGCACGGGACTCGAGGAGCCCCCCTGCCACCTTTAGGGCTAAGGTCACACCTGGATTCCAGAAGGGCAGGCACTGGTGCCCAGACCAGAGGATCTAGACTGGGAGGGTACAACCGCAGTGGCTTCCCTGGCACATCTGGGTTTCCTGAGGCATTACCCCACCAGTCCTAGCAGGGAATTCCCCACTGTTGCTCAGGCAAGGTGTCCCGGGCCAGGACAGAATGGCAATGCACCACTGCTATGCTCCAGGTGTGTTTCTGTACTATTGGCTTATTTCCCCCCAATACCAGGAACTGAAACCAGGGCCTTTCCACTGAGTTATATCCTGAGTTGCCTAGGCTGAGCTCAAACTTATGAAGCTCTTGCCTCTGCTTCCAGAGTGCTGGGATCACACACCTGCCCACGTCCTAGTTTTAGAAGGAGTTACCGTGCATATTGCATTGGGACTGGGAACAGGATCCTGGCAAAGCAGGAGGAAGAAAGAAATCACCGAAATGCACATGCTATGAGACCTCAAACAACGCATCTACCACTGAAGGGGAACATCCAAGGCCAAGGCCCTAAAACCTCTGGCCAAGCCAAGCCGACAGCTTATGAGGAATGGAAGTATTTAAATGTACAAATAACTGCTAAAACTCTCCCCACTGAACCCCCCCACCCATGGTCAGCACTGTACACTAACTGCAGCACTCACACACTAACTGCAGGCACCATGTACTAAGGACGGCCCAGGTCCTCAGCTCCCACAGGTCCTCCTAGACACATGTGGCTGTGCGTGAATGGTCTCCCGGCACCCTCTGCGGTGCCAGAGCCCCACTTACGGAATTCACTGGAGGGGGGTCTGGAGGGTGTGTTGACTGGTGTGGACGCAGTGCGAGTCTTAATCCTCCTGAACACCGCCTGTCTGCGGTGCCGGCGATGAGCTCGGGAGCTGGCTGCTTCTGGGGTTTTCTTCCAGTAGTAATAGAAAGTGATCAGCTCCCCCTGCAGAGAAGAAGGCCGGCTGTGAGGGCAGTGTGCTGAGGAAGATGGGGTGCAGCAAAGCTGGTGGGGAATCCAAGTGGGACCCATCAACTGCATGACCCCAGCACAGTTGGTCAATTCCCAGGACCCCATGCATAGAACTCCTCGGGAGCTCTCACGAGATGGACAACATGTGAGGACACAGGTGCCACGAAGGAGCCTTCTACTGGGATGCCTCACAGTGTCCGTTTTAGACGCAGAGTGTACTTTCACCCCTTCCGCTCTGTTCAGCCCAAGTTCGTGCTACAGAGCCACTTTTCTCCTTACCCCTCCACCCTCAAACTTTTGGGGCTGTTTCTCACTTGTCTCGTCCAGTTCTTTGTTTAAGGTAAGAAGGATCTGAAATACTTTGGTGAGCTACTTCTAAAAGAACCACGCCACCTCTGCCTGGGCAGGAAAGGCCTGAATGTGCCCAAGAAGCCCAGATGAGCTGGGTATGGTGGTGTGCACCTGTAATTCCACCACTTGGGGAGGCTGAGGCAGAAGGACTGGGAATCCAAGCCCAGGCAGGGAAACCTAATAATTTAGCTCACCTTCTGGACATCAACAATTCACGCCTACCAGGAGGACAGGGATGCATCAGCCTGCTGCTGGGCTGGGGGTGGGGGTAAGCACAAGGTCCCAGATAGCACAGCGCCTGGCCTATGCGAGCACCAGCTGCATGAGTGTGGGTGAAGGGCCTGGGCATTCAGGTGCACACAGGCAGCATGCCAGTAAAATCACAGGGCTGTACAAGGAAAAGGCCCTACCCTAAGACACTGCTCTGTGGCCTCTGGCCCCACCTGAATGCCCACAGCAGGCAGGAAGTCCCGAGGGCCAGGCCACACAGTGGTGGCCACATGGAAAGGAAGCACCACCTGTCCCCAGGTCAGCCTTCACAGTGCCAAAGAGCTATTCCATCCGTGGTCCTGCACAAAGGGAGGAAAGACGCCTCCCTGAAAATACAACAGATGCCACTTTCTCACAAAAGGGCGCTGGTGTCAGCCCTGTCTCACAGGCATGCAAATGCTCGTTCAGTTAGCCCTGGATGACTCAACACCAACTTCTTAAAACAAACGTCCCAAGATAAAACCTCTTTACTGAAAACTCACAGGTCACATTATTCCTCCTCACTAGATCACACTGGACTCTCAGATACTGGGCATCACACTGCAGCAAGAACCCAGAGCACAGCATCTCCGTGCCTTCCTCAAGCTGCTGTTGGCTCATGAAGGAGGCAGCAAACAAGGCTCAGTCTGTGGTGGCCGGAGAGCCCAGGCTGAGCTGCAAAGAGGCGTGCTGGGGAGACTGCAGACACCGGCACTGCTCCCACTGTGGGTGCCTGGCCAGGCCAGATGTTACCCCAATGGTCCTGGCGGCAGTGGCCTTCAAACTTGATGGATGACAAGACAGCGGGTAGACCCCAGGATGGCAAATGGTGTCTGTGAAGGCAAGGCGGGTGTGCACCGAGCTCTTCCTGCCCCGAGCTGAACTCTCCACCTGTGCGTTTTTCTAAGCAGCAGCTGTAAAGCAAGACCGACTGGGCCTTCCAAGCGCCTAGCAGGCATCTTGGGAGCCAGGGATGTCTCAGCCTTCCCCAGCACTTAACAACATGCTGGCAGCTGCCAACACCAATCAGATGAGGCACTGCCCCAGGCTGGGCAGAGAAGTGCGACACTTGTGTCCCTGTCCACACAGGTGTGACAAGATTCCAGGGAACGGTGTGGAGTGACAGGGGAAGGTGGAGAATCTGCTCCTGGATTCTGACTTGTTTCTCCACTTGTGCTCTCATGCAAATGTGGCTACCAGTACAGCCCGAGTCTGCCTGGGTCCTGTCACCCTACCCCACCTTCCCATGGTGATACTTTTCCTCGTTGGGTTGTAATTAATATAAATAGTGTATATAGGGCTGTGATTAGTAGGAAGTGGTACTGTGGGAGGACACAGACGTATCGGCCTGTGGCTGGGGTGGGGGTTAAAAGACCTCTGTGGGCAGAAAAATGAGTTGGCCCCAATTCCCAAGGAGGAAATACGAAACAAATTCACGGCAGGGCACCTTTTGAAGACTTCACCAGAGTGGCTTTGAGCAGCTGACTGGTCTGATGAATCACAGCCTTGTGCCACAGCCGAAAGAATGGGGAAAACCCAGTCCTTCCTTCCAGCTCCTTTAGCCTGAGTCATTTTAGGGACCAGTGAGTGACAGAAACGTGGGCCATCAGAAGAAACTCAAAGCTACGGGAGACAGAAGAGTCAGGTGGGAAACAGCCAGCAGGGCCCCTGCCACAGCTCAGCTCTGCCGACGGCTGGGAGGTGCAGCGACTCAGACGCTTCTCATTGGTCTGGACCTCTCAAGCGCCTGAGTTCTCAAAGTCACCTGTGGTTCTGAAACATAGTGTAACTTGCAGATTCAAATAGAAGAAGCCAGAGTTCAGTGAGGCTAAGCAACTGCCACACAACAGAGGGAAGAAAGGTTCCAAGAAGGCAGCCAGGTCTTCCCACCTTTACACCTGTGCCATGCACCATTAGTGGGCGAGAAAACCAGGACTGGAAAGAAAGGGACCTAATACTGAAATCAGCCTCAACTTTCTGTCAGCACTAACAGATATTATTAGGCAGGGTCTTGCTGTGCAGTTCAGGCTGGTTTGTAGCCCAGGCTGGTCTCAAATTCACAGTGATCCTCCTGCCTCTGCCTCTTGAGTGCTGGGATTATAAGCATGCGCTGCCACCCCCAGCTGTAATAGAGTTTAAACAAGAACAAGGAATTCAGAACAGACCCACCAGCTAAGTGCCAAGGAGCAAAATGACCAGTTAAAAGGACCCTACAGGAACAAATTCATCCTCACTGAGGAAATGAACGAGTACAGATGCAGTATTTGGGAAGGTAGGGAAGTGACATGAATATACATATGCTGCCAGCAGGGGCCCTAAAACTGGTCCTATTGCTCTGTGTCTAACCCTAGGGCTAGGGATTTAGCTCAGTGGCATAAGCGCCTGCCTGGCAAGTGCAAAGTTGTGAGTTTGATGCCCGGTACCCCCCCCAAAAGATGCTCTCTGTGTCCACCCCGTTACACAAACATCCACCACATAACCCAGCAATTCCATTCCTGGCTTCTTGCCCAGAAATAAACACATGTTCACACAAGATTTTTTTTCTTGGGTACTGGGAATCAAACTCAGGACTTTGTGCTTGCCAGGCAGGCACTTATGCTGCTGAGCTATAGCCCCAGCCCTCACACAAGACTTGTACACATTCAAAGAACTTTATTCTCAGTAGCTCCAAACTAGAAACAACACAAGTGACTATCAGAATGTAAATGGGTAATGACTACAGCACAGCCGTTCCCTGAAATACTACTTCGGTGAGAAGACGTGAGCAAATCCTTGTTAAATGAAAGCAGTTAGCCCAAAAAAGGGATAATTGATTAGACTTCATTCTAGAAAAGGTAGATCTAAGATCACAAAAAACAATGGTTGCCTAGAGCCTGAAGGGTATTACAAGGAAAGCGCATGGAAACGACCCAAGTAAACACTGGGGGACGGAAATCATCCATAAATCAATGGTGGTGTTATTTACAGGGATGGAAACAGTTGTCAAAACTTACTGAAGAGGGCACTTAAGTGGGTGCATTCTTGTTGTATCACACACACCACATGTATCTATTACATACCAATAAAAACCAATGAAATAACAAATCCAGGCCAGGTTTTATTAGCTGCTTCTCAAATACTGCAATGTCTACCAAGGGATTAAACTCTGGAACAGAGCAGATCTGGGAGGATTAGAAGCAGCATATTGGTGACTGCAAGGGTGGCTAGGTCTTGAGCACAAACAAAAGAAAGCATAGGGGAAAGCTTTGGTTCTACAAATAAGGAGTGAAGCAGCTTGCGGCCTCCCTAGGAATGAAGTCAATTGAACTTTAATCAAACATGCATAGTGTGTGCTGCAGAGACTCACTGCACATAAATTCAGGAACAAAAGCTGCTGGAGAAATCAATAGCTTACTGAAACATTAACAGAGGCAATCATTGATCAAAAGGCAGCTCCACAAAGGCAGCCTTGCAAATTAGCTCCTGCTTTTGCTTGCGAGCAAACACAGAGGTCTAAATGTTGTCCACAAGAATGGCCTGTAATGGTCATTTTGTCCCTGATGCCCTCCCTCACCTCGTCTTGCAGGGCTTCACAGCCAAAACACCTGAAGTGCTGTGCTGTGCTGCATGCGGCGTGATGAACTAAGCTGGGTTAGAACCAGGGCACAGAAGGGAGAGGAAAAGGGCAAAGGTGTCTCCCACTGCCAGCCCCACGGACTGCATGCTTGCCAAGCGAAGTGCCTCAGCCCACGGGCCTGTGTTCAGCTGGTTTTCCAACTCCTCTTTTGTTCAGAGGGGAGGAGAGCAGAGGGGAGAGTTGGATCAACCCCACAGGTCATAAGCAAAAGGCCACAGGCAGAGTAAGAGTGCTGCTCCGAACAGCAGGACCCCCACCTAGCACAAGTACCTTCCCAGGGGCCAGGGATTAAGCTCAGAAGCATAAACACCTGCCTGATAATTGCAAGGTCATGAGTTCAATCCCTGGTACCAAAAAAAAAAAAAAAAAAAGCAAGTACCTTCCCAGGGTGCGTACATAGTAGGGTTAGAAAAATATGCGCCATCGGGTCCCTTTGGTTTTACATAAAAAGAAAAGCTAAAGGACAGATGTCACACTGAGGTCTGCAGAGAGGACAAGGAGATGAGATGCACTAGAGAACTCAAGGAGAGAAGCAGAAATGGCATGGGGTAGTAGTGGGCAGCTCAATGCCAGCCTGCTTCCTCCTCAACACTGCCTGATTTCTGTGCCCTCCTGGCTCAGCCTGTGTGTCTATCAAGGTCACTCTCACAAAGCAGAAGCACTGCTCCTCTACTGCTGAGCTGGAATCAACAAGGACCAGGGCATGGCAGTGCGTGCCAGGTGGGTGGGGGGGGTGGGGGTCACAGGCAGGAGCTATGAGCCTTGCTGCAAGCGGGGGCTGGGTGAGTTTCTCTACTGTCTTGCCAGCAGCTCAGGGTACCTGCTGGCATAACCCCACGCTATGTCACCTCACTGCAACGATGCAGTGCTGAGAGACGCTACACGTCTTAGGCACTGAAGCACGCTGAGTATCAAGAGCCTGCTCTTACAGGTGTGGCGTCCCCTGCAGCGGCAGAGAGGTCTAGCTGGGTAGTTCAGCACTGGCTCCTCAGACAGGACGGTCTGGGAGACAGCTGTTGAGGCAGGAAAAGGTGAGCAGATGTGTATCAGAAGCCACAGGGCTCACGCACGTAAGAGTGCTCTATGCTGTTTTGTAATTGTAACATTATTACCACATTACCCAGAGAAGTCTAGACACCTCCTGAGGAGGGAAAAAGAATATGGTGGGAGGTGAGGTACTAGGGACCCCCAGTAAAAGGCCCAGCTGTCTGTAGCCTGCCAACTACTATCAGGATTTTTCTCCCAAGTCAAGGAAGGCCTCTCCCTTTTGGAAATGTCCTTAGGCACAACCCCCTTTCAGTTCCATGCGTGCATAGAAAGCGGCCAGCTCTTAGCATCCTCATTGAACTCTGAGACTGGCAGCTCAGGGTGGTGAGGATGCTGCTCCACGCTGTCAGGGAAGCCTGCGTCCCGCCTCCTCGCAAGCAGGGGTGCCAGGCAGGCAGGCAGGGAATGAATGGCCAGCTTACACCCATCTTCGCCACTACCGAAATTCCCACAGGTGCCCTTCTGTGCCAAGGTGGCTGGCGGGGGTGCTGCTCGTGGACACCTGGGGTTATAACACAGCCTCCTTCTAGCACTGTCCTACAGTCTCGGGCCAACCCACGCCAGGCTATCATCCTGTGACAGGCAGGAGCTGCCCAACAGCAGAGCTGGTGAACACACGCCTTTTGGCACATGATGACACAAGACATGACTATCTGTTCTTAGGCTAAAAATTTATTTTAACATGGGCATGCAGAGAAAGCAGCTAAATACCTGCTACAAAGGTGTGCACACTTAGAATCAAAATGTTGCTTCTATGCTAGGACCACACTGAAGCAGCACTATGCATGGACTGTGTCTGCCTTATGGTACAGGAGATGGCGAGGAGACCCCCATCCCATTATTGGGTGAACTGGAGACCTACCACACTGGTTTCTTTGTATCATGAATCGAACTCAGGACCTTGCACTTGCCAGGCAGGCACTGTGGCACTGAACTATAGCCCCAATACCTACAATTATTTTTTAAGGTCTCTTTTTCCAAGGAAGTAAGGGCAGCAGCAATTACAAAACATGGACCCAGATGAAGCAGGGAAAGACAGATAAAGAAACCTGGTGCACAGCTCTTCCCAACCCTGAGCCCAGACCGGGGCCAAGGCTGCGTGGAGACAGCCAGCTCCAGGCAGTGTATGAGCTGCTGTCTCCTGGCTCCACTGTCCAGCCACAGGGCTCCGATGGGACAGCCTGACCGGCTCCGCCAGCTCCCCCACCTCTGCCTGGGACTTCAGCTGCCCTGTTTCTTGGCAGAAACTACAAATTCAAGGGTAGTGAAGCAAGTCGGCAGTTTCCTGGCACTGAAACCTACACAGGTCATTCTTTCCTCTCACTCCCTAGCAGTTAGTTCAAGGGCGGCTGGGACAACTCTTCAGAAAATCGGGGGTGAGTTGCTGGGCACTGGGCAGAACCACCAACTGGATTTGGGTGCAGCCACCTCTTACAGATCTTTTTCTAGCAGGTACTTGACTGGGTTATCTTCCAGTAAAGACTCTGGTAATTAAAGCAGTGTTCTCCTGGGCTCCTTCTTTGGTTAACCAACTGAATCCCAATCCCTTAATCCCTGAAGGAGGCAACACTGTCAGCAGCTCTGCTGCTAATCGTTAAATACTACCTCTGTGGTCTGAGTGCACCTGGGAGAGCGACGTTCTGCTTGAAGGCGCATGGCACTCACTGCAGCGTCTTCTAGACTGGCAGCCTCCTAACCCACTGCCAACTGCGAGCCCAGCAGCAGGCCATGGCCTGGTTTTTCCAGGAAAGGGAAGGAGGAAAGGCGATTAGCAAGCCAGGAGTGAGAAGCCCACAGAGGGGTTCCTCACCAGGTACTCTTTTTAAGATTTCTACACAAGGCAAGTCAGAACTTTTAAAAAAGTTTCCAAGTATTACAACTACATTTATATAGTGCAAAGAACTGAATAGCCTGATAGTTTTGTTTTTTTAAACCTGAGACCTGGCCCCACCCACCCCTGGGCCGGCCCAACTGCTCCTGGCAGGGGAGGTGGGCCGGCCCTTCAAAGCCTAGTTCTCAAACCTGTTACTTCTCTAGGCTGCCAGAGGCTTCCTGGGTGCAAGGAATAAAGGCCCAGCTGCTTCCCCACTCCTTGCAGACCTGCCCCTCAATCCCAGAAGACCTTTCGATTGCTGCTTCCCACCTCCCCAGCCTTCAGCTTAGGGCAGACATCACAGTCAGCAAGCTGCCCCTCAGAGGACCGGTCGGCGGTGCCCCTCAGAGGACCGGTCGGCGGTCGGTCCACGTTGCCACGTAGGGCCCACTGTCTCACAGCTACACCCATTCCCCACCCGTGACGCTGTGTTCCCTCCTGTACCGGCCTCTCTCCACACACACAGGCTTGTCTGGGCCAAAACATGAGTAAGCCTGTCAGATATCCCATGGCCTGCATCGTCTATGTCATCTGTGAGTGTCCCAGAGGACAAGTACAACATCTGAAGTATAAGAAGTGTTCAGTAAACATCTGATGGAGGAAGGATTTTCTGAGAATCAAAATCCACCTGCAATTAACTGCGAGGAAAAAAATTTTGAGAAATACTAGATAAGAAGATTGCCAACTTTATCTTGCCAAATAAGGTTATTAGAAATACTGGCTCCCTCATCTCAGCATGATTCTAGGAAAAAAATAATACTGTAGGTGGGCATAGTAGTGCACATCGGCAAAGGGTGAGACACTGCCTCAAGATTAGAAATGAAAGGGAGCAGTTGTAACTCCGTGCGCAAGCCCCATGTTCACCCCCAGTACAGGGGTCAGGGGGGCTGAGATTGTATCTTCCACAAAAGCACAGAAGACAGACTTAATCCCCAAATAAAGAGTTCTTTAATTTGATTACATTTAGAGTTAGTGCAAGATGATGTCGACTTTGTTCTCCTTTTACTTCCCATGGGGCAGTGAAAATAACCCACGTGCCACTGTCTGGAGGAGTGGCTCTCAAGGTGGTGTCACAGGCCAGCAGGGCGGGGCGGCTGAGTGATGGGCGGGGGAGGCCACTAGCAAGTCTTTTTCACTGGGCAGCTTTGTCTACACAAGCATCAGGCCCTTCTCCTGGGCAGGGAATCTACAGTGCTAAGAACCAAGCACTAGAAATACACACGTTCCCTGTCCATACATTTAGTCTTCACAGAAACTGGAGAGATAGATACTGGCTCTGCTTTACCATGGAAGCAACTAAGGCAGAGAAGCCATGTGAACAAGTCCAACTGACTTCAAGTGACCTTCTGAGGTCTGGTCTGAGTCAAATGCTTTTAATCCCTCTGCTGGGCTGCTTCTTGAAAAGATATGACAATAATTGTTTAAAGAGCTGAGACATTTTTAATGTCAGAGGCTCACGTCCAACTTAACCTCAGTCACAGCACAACTGAATGCTAACCTGGTACCCAGCCCTCCCGCAGTTACGGCTGAAGAGCAGCAGAGACCACTGTGCAGACTGCCAGCAAGATGCTGCGAGCCTTCTCACGCTTTCGTCACCAGCACCCTCCAGTTACAGAACTGCCCCTGCCTGAAGCCCACCTTCAAGTGTACCACGAGCAGAAATACATCTGGCAGACACGAGAGCAAACTAACAATTCCTCACAAGCCCAGGCAAACTATTGTTTGCTTCCCGCACCAAGAATAAACTATATGAGTGTAAGAGTTTGTTTGAGCTGTGAGTTAGACACCGTGGCCTCTAGTAACCTGATCACTACACGCTTTAAGCCATCCTGCAGCCGGTTCTAGAGAACTGTAGGGTGGACCACACATGGTTAAACGTGCTGCCTTTGGCCCAAATCCGATGATGCCTGCAGAATGTCTGAAAGACACATGGTTCCTGCCCAGGAAAGACTCGCACACACTTTACCTCCAGCTGGCAGGGTCTATCTAATCTGTGGCTTCAGACTGCAGTCAAAACCATGAAGGTGCTCAAGGGCTCCGAGGTGGGTCTCCTGAATCTCCTGTCAACCCCCAAATCCACCCACTGATCATGATATGAATAGAAGATTCTTCCACTTAACCAATAACAATCTTTTGAAAAGAAGTAATAGATTTGAGATTAGCTTGTCTGAAAACATACTGAGGCTATCACAAAACGGTCTTAAGGCCAGCCTCTCTCCCCGATTTCCTGGACAATCCTGACACAGCCACGAGACTTAACACAGAGCCACACAGAAGCTTTTATTGTTTTATGGAGTTGTTGGTTTAAATAAGAACTATTAACCATGTTAAATGTAACAACACCAATACCAGGAATCTTGTTTTCTCAACAGACCTCCAAGCTCCAAGACTCATTTGATCACATCGCTTGTCTCCCCCACAGCTGAACACAGCATTATTTCCTGAACTCACTCTACTGGAGTTCAGCAACAGGGCAAGAGGGATTTCACTGCTGCTGGTTCTATCGTCGCATTACCTTTTTCAACGTTGTTGTCGTCGTTTGTTGTTCCTGTAACAAAACCACAATTCTACCCCCCATTTGATCCAAAGAGAGAAGGAAAAAGCAAATTCATAAAACTGCTAAAACAACCTTTCTCCATTTCATAAACATTTTTCTGTTTATCAGCCATTCATTATATGTGCAATCTTATTATCCCTGCATGGCATCAAAATGACATCCTGTCAGGGTCACCCTACATGCACTGGCAGTGTAATAGTTAATGACCAGAGAGGGGAGAGAGATAAAGGATGCATACATGCTGCAGGATGTTTTGCAGGGTCATCAGTTATATCTGTGCATTTCCCGAGGTGATAACTGAATGACAGGGGCTGGAGGGAAATCCATTTTTGAGCTCAGAAAGGATGGTTAGGAGAAAAATGTTTCGTACTGGAAGCATGTAATGACTGCCAGGAAATGAGAACAGCTACTCTAACAACACTGCTTCTTATATTTTATGGATTTTATGGATGCAAAGCAAATTATCTGCACAATCCACTCCTGCAAGCTGGATTTTAAAATAAAGGACAGATTTCCTCATTACAAAGAAAGGAAAGCATATTTAATTTCATCACAGCATGACATTTGTTTAATAAAAGGTGAGGCAAAAATCCTTCTTCACAGCCCCAAACCCCAATCACAATACCATGCTCTCCTCTTGGAGGTGAAATGCCCCAGCCTGAATCCGGGATTTAATCTAAGGTGAACAGCTTGGGAGATCCAAGGTGCCTGCAGACCAGGCCTGCACTCACCTGTGACTTCACCTTGCACACCTGGCCAGAGTGCTGTTTCACAGGGCCTTGGGGGCATCAAGCCCCAGGGCAGAAAGAGGGCACTGAAGCGCCCTCAGGCTCAGAAGTACCCTCGAGCTCTTGTCCCAACCCCCACTAGGTGAGAGTGAGCCCTTATACTTGGAACTGGGTCTTTAAGGAAGAAATGAAGGTGAAGTGAGGTAATTTGAGTGGCCCTTAACCAATGTGCCTGGTGCTCTTCCAAGGAAAGATCCTGATACAGGAAAGAAGAGACACATATAGAGGAAGACAATATGAAAACAGCAAGAGATCAGCCATCTACAAGCACACAGAGGCCGCAGAAGCAACCAACAGGACCGAAATCTGGATCTTGGATTCTAGTCTCCCAAACTGAGACAATAAACCCTCACCTGCAGTGCTGTGTGGCAGCCTGGGCGGCTGGACTTCCTGGTAAGCCTCAAGGAACGGCTGCACAAGGGAAGCCCCCAAAGTGACAGCTCCCTGCTGTGAACAGAGTTTGCAGGGCTGGGTCCCAAGGGAAAAAGCTGAGTCTACTGGGGACAGCACAAGTGCCAAAGGGGTGCAGTGTGAGGAATTAGCGAGAAAACCGGACACTCACAGAGCTGGCCACCCTTCTCAAGTGGGGACCAAACCTGCCAGCTCCTTCCAGGAGCTCGATCTGGCAAGTGCTGTGTGGTGTCTGCACTCTGTTGCACTGTGACCCAAGGGAACCAGCCTAACCCTGGACTCCTCTTGCTACTGAGTCTCAGATGGCTGAGTCAGCCGAAGAGG
Organism: Hydrochoerus hydrochaeris; assembly: GCA_004027455.1. Classification (NCBI taxonomy): domain Eukaryota; kingdom Metazoa; phylum Chordata; class Mammalia; order Rodentia; family Hydrochaeridae; genus Hydrochoerus; species Hydrochoerus hydrochaeris. The sequence goes on along the minus strand of PVLA01007736.1, from coordinate 84,327 downwards.
GATGGTGGGAAGGAGGAAAGAAGAGGACAATAGGATGAACAAGGAAGAAGCATACCCGGCCCGAGTTCTCACGTGAAAGCCTCACTCCATCAGGCCTGTGCGTGGCTGCACTGGGGAGCGAAGGTCACTCACACAAACAAGCACAGCAGAGTGCAGAAAGCACACAGCATGCCAACCACCAGAGGTCTGGGTTGGAACTGTGAAAACACTGTGGACCCCTAAATGCAGATCATTACACGGACCATGAGGGTCCTCTCGCGGTCCATCTCCAGGGTTCCTTCAAGTTCTGGTCAGAGGCCGACTGCCTCTGGAGGGAGGCAGGCAGGAGGTCCGCTAAGTGTGCAGCTGGCACTGCCACTGGTGCAGGCTGCAGCAGACAAGGATCCTGTCGGGACTCACAGGTGGTCATCTAGGGACTGTTACTCAGCTGTTTAGGAAAGTTGCTCTGTTAGTGATGCCCCCTTCACACAGGGAGCCACAGTGGGAAGATTATCCAGGTGAGCCCAGAGATTTCCCGACCATTTAATACGCATTTTAAAAACGCCAGATGGCTGAAGAACCTGGAGCACACTATAGGGCACGGAAGGCTCTGGACCTAATGAAGGTCACCGAAGTGCAGGAAGTGACAAACTTCAAAGCAGCATACCTGAGGTCTGCAAGCCAATCCTGGCAACTTAGTTCTGGACACAAGTCACTGTTGCCCTGACAGCTATCTTCCCCTGGCTCTCTGCTGGACCCCTGCTAAGGCGGATCCTGGAGCAGGAAGGTGCTCTTAGCCTCTCTTGGTAAACGGTGTCTCCTTCAAGCCACGTGTCACCAGCGTGGGGTCCTCTCAGGTACGAGCCGCTGTGCGCCAAGCCGCACAGAGGAAGTGGCATGATGGCCGAGCACTGCTTCACAATGATTAAACCCGAGCTCCCAGCTGTAACTCTCCTAAGTGAACAAACCTCAGGATCAGGAACTCAAAGCTTAAATTCCCAGAACCCAGATGTGTGGCAGGCATACAGGTCTGAGAATGATACTTCACAGAAGATACAGAAAGTAGAGCAAACTCTACTGATGGTCACGAAGTGACAGAACGCAGTTCTGGAGGTAAGAAACTTGGAAATCCTTCCACAGAGCATTACAAAACTAAGATAAACGTATGTAGATGGGAAATCCATATGAGAATCAAGACTAAGTTTCCAAGGGGCTTCATTTATATGGTAAAGGATCACTGTCCTGGTTCACTTAGGTGGGGCTACTTTCAAGAATAACAACGATTCTCCTGTCTCCAGGGAAGCTGGGGTATAAAGTGAGCACAAGAGCTGTGCTGGCAGAGCTGACCTGTGCTCGGAACCTGCCTTCCGGGACAGATGGTGTTCCTGGCAAAACTGAGAGGATCTGCAGCATAAACCCTGCGTGGGGACTGCCACAGGGCAGGTCTGTCCTTGGAGCTCTACGTGGTTCAGTGACGTGTACACTAAAAGAACGAGCTCCTTTGTTCTGAGGCTGGGTGCTTCTTTTTTCCTGGCCCCACCCTGAATGCACGAGAAAGTGGCTGAGGGTTTGTACAGGCACAGGCTGCAAGCTCAAAAGCGGCATGCGCACCACACTCTTGAGCATGCTGAGGCACACACTGGGGTTCTGCAGTGCAGAGCCAGGTGTGGGGTGTACACATGCACGTGGGGTGTGTCTCCTGTGGACACAAGCCAGGCCTATGCACACAGCTATGATCACAGCCCACTGGGATACTGAGGCAGAATAGCTCAAATTCAAACCCAGGTGGGACAACTTAGTATGACCCTGTCCCAACGTAAAAAAGGGCTGGGGATGTAGCTGAGTATGAAGGCCCTGGATTGAAAACCCAGTACTGCGAAATGAATGGGACAGTTGACCAGGTCATGCCCTGCAGCACCAGCTGGGCTGCAGCACCAGCATCTACAGGGTGGGCTGTAGTGATCTCAGATCTCCACTGCGCACAAATGTCCCAACCCCCTAAGGCCTGTAGAGCCAGGTGGTGCTCACAACTCCTTCAGAGAGGAGGAAGCTCACCTCCCAGCGGTGGCCTTCACTAGGTCAGATAGGGGGTGGGTGGGGAGCATGTGGGTAAAGGAGGCTGCCACTGAGGAAGACAGGAAGGAAAATGTTACCAGTCGTTAGCCGTCCAGCCTTTTTCACGTGGAGTTTTTCAGCTGAACCACAAAACTCAGGAAATGATTCAGAAAAAACCCGTGAATGGAATGGAACCAGTGCCAGATGCACAGGAAAGCTGCGACTACATTACTTACGATGGCTGCTGCGTGACGTCTGGCAGAAATCTCAACTCCACACATGCCAGGTCAGCACTGCAAATGGCTTAGGCAAAGTCACTGATGAAACCAGAGGAGGGCAGCACTAAGATCCCAGAGCAGAGCAACACACCGAGCAGTGTGACTGTGCCTCTGCCCTGTGCCAGCTTCCACTCTGATCCGGGAGCAGCAGTGTCACTGCTCCCCAAAGAAGAGGGAACAAAGTACCCCTGAGCGCACCCTTGGTCAACAGCCACCACTGTGAGCCATGTGTGTCATCCCCACGCTTTGCTGCCCAGACACAAGGCTCAGGGGGTGGAGGGGTAGGGTGGAGGGGTGGGGACACCTCAGACCATGCTACTCCTGCACATCATGAAGCCATGCTGTCCTCTTAGGTGTCAAAGAATACACCCTTGTGTTACAGATGATGTCTACTTGCCAGGGAGTCTATTGCTAAACTTTAAAAATACTCTCTTGTGATCACGTGGGCCATGCCACAAATGTCACAAACCCCCTACAAAACCACAGTGGCTTGGAACCCTAACTCCGAAGGTAAGAAGCTAAAAGTCGCTTTTGAGATTTAAAGCAGAGACTATCAGCATGCGGATGGAGGGAAGCAGAGCTGGGGCTGGGAAAAGGAACGAGCTGCAGCCCGACCCAAAGCCCCTGTACCGCTGCCCCGATGGGGCTCTCGCCTGGCCACACTCTGCCGAGTGCAGAGGGCTCCGAGCTGCACGAGCTGTGTTTACAGGCACTGGCCTGCCACTGCCCAGAGGGTCCTGTGGGACACGAAGTCAGTTCTGCGCTTCCCCATCACAGAGATGCAAAGACTGCGTGGTACCCCTGGAAACGTGTAACCTGGCTCCCCCTGCAGCCTGAGGTTAAAGGGCCTCCTTCCTAAGGGGGCAGTAAGATGAGTAGGCGGCCACTCCTGGGATCTGGAACAGTCATTTCAACAGGACACATAGATGGCAGCAAATACAGAGGCAAGCAGCAGCTGCTTAGGGCTGGGCAGAGATTCGAGGCTGTCTACTCACTGAAGACCAGAGGAGACCAGCCTGACGGGGGTGTCCTAAAATCTCCTGTCGCGTACTGTATGATGGGGATCAGAAAGACTCTGATACCACAATCAGAAGCTGTGACGTCATCTTCTCGTCCCCTCTTGAGTCTGAACGGCAGGACTCTGTACAGTGTCACTCTATTATTCCAGAAACTACTAAGAAAGAAGCCAGGCTACATGTCTGTCAGTCCCCCATGTTCACATCTGAGACGTCCCAGCTAACCTTCCTGTCCTATTCTGTGGGTGAGCAAGAGAGTGGAATTGGCCAGGCCTGCTGGGGTTTGGGGGTGATGGCTGGTCATCAAAACGGCAATCACAAGTGTACTCCTCAACCCGGGCAAACCAAATCCCTTCAACAACAGGCTGCTCTCGGCAGCCGGGTGAGTCCCCGAGCCCCATGCTCCTCCAGAGCCTGCCCGACAGGAGCCCTGCACACTAATTCTGCAGGCCACTGGGCCCCGCCTTCCTTTCCCCTAATTCCTAGCAAGATCAAGTCAAGCATAGCCTTGGGCCCATGCCGCTTTTTGGAGAAGTACGGGGGCAGTCTTAAGTCTTGAATCATTCTAATTGTATTTTAGAAATCAGCATGTTCGCTGCGTAAAATGAACCAAAGTGCATTTCCCGTGTCTGTAAATGGCTGGATCAGTAACGCCCCACCCTGCCATCTTCTGGATGAGCTACTGCTCCTCTCCGATAGCCTTAGAGGCCCACAGGGCCATGTCGCTTCAGGAGGCCTCGCCTGGGTCAAGCACTGGCTCTGCTCTCGGAGCCTAAGCCACAACTGATCCAAGGAAGGTGCTGGCCCAACTGCAAGTCCTGACTTGCATTCCCAACACGCTCCCATGCAGTAAGAAAGCCCACCTTGCGTTCTTCCCCAAAGGAAGCATGGACTTCCCACCTAGGCAGGAAAGGAACTCAGACAAATTTAACTTGCACTTCTGTCCTGCCTGGCCAACACAAGCTATTTAAGAATATTTATACACTGCGGTTAACTATCCTCACCTTATAAATTGTTCAAACAATCCAAAATAAAAATAAATTATCATTGCATCCTGTATTATAGCAAGAGTCCAGAGAACTGCGGATCTCTCATTCTGGGCATCGCTGGGGATTTCGCTCAGCCGCAGCAGAGGCCTGAGGTGGCACACAGCTTCCTCTCCAGGGCTGGGGACCTGGACACTGGATCCAGATCTATGCTACCTTCTTGAGACAGGATCTTGCTATGTTTTGAATGTGTGAGCCTGGGCTATAAAGTGAATTCAATGCCAGCCTGAACTGCAGAGTGAAACCCTGTCTCAAAGACAAAACAAAACAGAACAAAACCAAAAACTTGTGTTTACCCTATTACACTACGTGCAACTTGACTTCGTTTTCTCAATTTTCCATCCTTATCTACAATAAACAAATACATCTGAAATCAGCTTGTCTAAGAAGGAATGCTTGATCTTCAGTATTCCCCAAATGAACTTCCCCATATTAATAAGCAACATTTCTACTCTACCCGAAGCCCAGCCCAAACTAGAAACTCCCCTTGCCATGGTACTTTCACCTGCCTCGCCCTCCTCCATGCCAGCCAGCGCCCATGCTGCTACCTGGACCACACTTCCCTCTCTCACCTAACTTCCTTCTGAGCAGCCCCACCCTGCTCTCCCCTCTCCTCTCAGCCCTGCCGTGGTCACTCCGCACTCTCCGGCCACCGTAACACATTTTCCACACTGCATTTTAAAGGATCATCTGAAACTCTTCAGTGGCTTATCACATCTCTAGAATAACAGTCTGGTAAGATAAGCAAGAGCAGGGCCGGGGGGCCCAGAGTGTTGCCAGCCGTGGCTGGGCTCATCCTTCCTCCCCTCGTGCAGCTGCTAAGTGAGTCTCTCGCCCAGCCCCTCGGGATGGACACACACGAAGCCTCAGCACCAGGGTGGACAAGGCAGGCACACGGGACCCTGACCCCTTGCCATCACGGCCACTTCTCTGTATCCTCTGTGTTCTGTGTGCTCTGACCACACCTCTTTTCTTCTACTTTCATGATATTTGAAGACTGTTCCACCTCAGGGGCTCTGAGCAGGCCAGGGGCAAGGGTCAGGGGAAGACCCTCCTTCCTTGTTCCTGAGGTCAGAAACATGGAATCTTCAGATACAGCTGGTCTTAAAGGGAGAACCTCATTGTTATAACTTCTCATAGGACCTAGTACTTTTCCTTTATAGCACTTACCATGATCTATTTTTATACATCCAAAGGATTATTCACTTAATCTGTTTTCTTCATAGATCTAAATTTTATTTTACTGCTGTAGTTCTATCATCTAGCAATATTTACCACTGTGTAGATTTTCAATAAATATGTGCAAAGGGAATGAGTGTTTATCTTTTTAAGAAATGACCTGGGGCCAGGGATTTAGCTCAGTGGCACAAGTACCTGCCTGGTAAGGATGAGGTTGTGAGTTCAATCCCCAGTACCAAAAATTAAAAGAAATAAAAGAAAAGAAAAGAAAAGAAAAGAAAAGAAAAGAAAAGACCTGTCAGGCATGGTGGCTTGTGCAGATAATTCCACCACTGGAGTCTAGGCAGGGGCTACACAGAGTCTAATAAAGTCAGCCTGGACTTCAGCAAGAGACCTTTCTAAAAAAAATACCACTTATGTATCCAAGAAGTTACATGTTAGGCATAATCTCACTCCCCCTTTTCCTTGAAGATCAAAAATCTTAAAGGACAGGGTAACAAACAGAAATCAACAAAATAGCACATTCAAAAATTTTTTAAAAACAATTTTTTTTAAGGTACTAGGGATCAAACTTACAACCTCGCACTTGCCAAACAGGTTCTTAAGCAGCTGAGCTAAATCCCTGGGCCCCCAAAATTTTTTAAAAGCCAAACCTAACCAAATGCTTAGGAAAACTATCTCCTCCCCTGGGTCTCACCCTTCATTTTTCATTCTCTAAAAACTGAGCGAATATACCACATCTGATCTCCCCCAGCACTGACACTCACTCTGAACACAGCTGACAGGACTCCCGGCCTTCTGGTAGGGGCTTGACTCACACTGGAGTACTCTAGACTCATCACCAGCATAGCCCATCTCCATGCAGTGTGGAGGCCCTTCTCAGCTAGGGCACCCAAGCCAAGCCTGCTGCGAGGATGTGCAGAAGCACCCCATTCAACTGGGCCACCTTGCATGGACAAATACCAGCCCTGCATGGAGGTCTTCAGGATGACTCCAACTGTTTGTGAAGCAGTACTCTGACCAACACATGTGACATGCACAGAGTAACAGGGCTGCAGAGGACACGATGCGCCGGGCCAATAGTTAAAGGAGCCACATTCAATGGTTTCTACTTCATAGAAAATGACAGAAAAACTCTAAACTACACAGAACACGGTTTTTAAAAAATTACAGACATATGCAGTCTGAAAGCCAGGCACCGCTGAGGCACACTTGCAGTCCCAACTGCTTGGGAGGCTGAGGGTGGGCTGTCACTCAAACCCAGGCCTCAAGGACAGCCTAGGCTGCATGGCGAGATCTGTACCACACAAGAACAAGTACACTCAAAGGAAGTCAAATAGCTTGTTAGTAAATACGGGAAGGAATGACTATCTATGCTCCTCAGACAGGACTTCGCAAGGCAACAGTCCCTGAACTCTCCACACTCCCCTGCCTGAAGGGTACCACTCTGCTAGATGCTGGTTTGCGTATATTACTATCTGACCTTTCCAGATACTTCTATGATTTTTGCATTTTCATTTTTATTAGTACAGTTTACAGTACATAATGGTTACATTATCACAGGGAACTTGTACACATATACAAAAATTTATCAATTTTTCAGTCTTGTGCTCTTGAAGAACCTAAATACAATCACCCCACTAAGCATGAAAAAATGCCAGGGAAGACACAGTGTCCCATCCAGGGAGGCCTGTGTGATCAGAGGCCCAAAGCCAGGAACTTCAGTACCTGCATCTCTTCCAACTGTGTCTCTGGCCTGAGAGCAGGCAATGACCAGGAACACCGCCTTCTTCAAGACAGCCTGGTCGGGAAATTGCTCCACTGCTCCAGGTGAACACTTTCCTGTTTCCACGTTTTGTTTAATTCTACTCACAAAACGGGTCAGTTTCGGGTTCAACAAGTTGAGATGCTTTAATCTTAATACAGAATGTTCGTAAAGCAAACTGAAAACTTTCTAACAAATGGATCCAGGCACAAGCAAAGCATTATTTGCTTTTAATGTCAGGTGAACCACACAGGGCAGGTAATAACCCTCAACTCTGATACACCCAGAACTCCATAACTACATAAGCCAGAGACAATTTAATGATTTCACATTTACTAGCATCCAATTAAGTATCAGTTGTACCCTAATAAAAATCAACACCATAGGAGATACTGTGAGATCCATGTTTGGCTTATAGTCGCCACGTAGTTTCAGGACAGGGGCTGTTCACTGTAAGGACCAAGTGGGATTAGAGGGGTTGGGGTTTTCATTCACCCCAGCCTCTAGAGAGGAGACAGGGCCAAAGGTTAAGCTGGATCACCAATGGCCAACAAAGTAATCAATGTTGCTTCTGTAATGAGGTCTCCACAACAATCAGAAAGCCTCAGTTCTGACAGCTTCTGGAAGGTGGAACACTGGAGGCCTGAAGGAAGATAACCAGGTGCCAGGAGGGCAGTGACGGAAGCTTACATGTTCAACACCCTTCTTGGACCTCGCCCTAGGGATATTTCCATCTATAAGATATCTGGTTAAACATAATCACTAAGTGCAAACACAGTGTCTCCTGAGTTCTGTGGGGCCATTCCTCACGCCTGGAAAAGGCCGTGGGAAGCCCAGCCACCCTGGAGCCCACACGCCTGAAGGGAGTACAGCACGGGACAGCGCCTTCAACCAGTGGGCCCGGACACCACCTCCACCTGCAGGTGAGACCTCCAGAGCTGAGCAGGATGGACGGGAGGACCTCCCCCTCCCCCTCTCCACTGCTGCAGAGCTGCCTGTGTGTTGGTGAGAAGATACTCCCACACCTCGAGGTACAGAAGCCTTTTGTGTTGATTATGGTAGTGTGAGAACACAAGAACAAAAAGTGTTTTTCTATACACTATAAATTGGGAGTTAAAAACATCTCCAAAAGAGATCACAATATAAGAAACCTTTGAAAACTTCCTTCACTTTCTCTAGTTACAATTTTGCAGGCAATGGGAAACCTGAGCTAACAGTTCAAGGTCCAGCTTGTTACCAGAAAGACTGACCGCTACCCACCTTGACTTCTCTATGCAGAAACCCTGAAAGCTTAGAGACAGCAAGAGGGAAGGACAGACACTAATGCTTTGGGAAGACCAAATTATTGCATTTTTTTCACATCCTATAATCCCAACATCCAGTTTCCAATTCAGGGTCATGACTGGCCAAGAAGTGTAACAGAAAAAATGATCAAAAATAGGTCAAAAGGGGCTGGGGATTTAGCTTAGCAGCATAAGCAGCTGCCTGATGAGTGTAAGGTCGTGAGTTTGATGCCCGGTACCAAAAAAAAAAACAAGGGTCAAAAGCTGAGACACACCTGTAATCCCAGTACTCAGGAAGCTGAGGCAGAATAGCTGTAAGTTCCAGGCCAGTCTGGTCTCCCTAAGGGAAACCCTGTCCCCCACCTCAAAAACCACCACCACCACCACCACCACCAACAACAACAAAAAAGCTTTTCAACCCCACTGTAGAGCACTTATCTTACATGGTGAGTCCCTCAAATCAACCTCCAGAACCCCCCCAAAAAATGTACTAGAGCGAAACAGACTGTGCACAATCCTACATTGTACAATTTTGAAAGTATTTTCTTCAGATTCTAGAAATATTTTAATTTTCACAGCAGTATGTAGGCAAGGTCCTCTCTCCACCAACTACTCGGTAAGTCCTCACTGGCATCCTGATAAGTAGGTCAAGTCACCTCCACTTTATGTGGAAAAGCACAAAGGGACCAGGTGATGGTTCCACGGACTGAGGGAATACAGATAGACTGCACACGTGTCCATGTGCAGCAACTCACCCCAGGGAAGGCTGCTGCTCTTCAGCCTTGCTCCACTCTCCCGCCCCTGCGCAAGAGCGGTAAGGAGCAAGTGGAAAGCGAGGACAGCCAGCTCGCCTGCTGGCCCAGGCCCAGCACCCAGCACCGTGAGGCGCTGAGGCAGAAGGCCCGGGCAATGCAGTGATTAGTGAAACTGCATCTCAAAATAAAAACTGGGAAAAGGGCTGGGTATGTAGCTCAGTGCAAAACTCTGGGGTTTAATCCCCAGTACTGGGTGAAAAGAAAAAAAGAGGATGAATTGCAACGTCCGAGCCTCGGCTCCTTGCCATAGTCACATGCTTGCTCCAGGAGACCATCGCCAAGATGAAATAAGATAAATGCATGCCTATTAGGGCAGTGTCCGGATGTCGCCAAGGCCTCGCGCACTCACAGGTGTGGCTTTCTCGGGGTGGCTGGATCTGGAGTGTGTGATGCTGAGCTGATCCACGGTGCGATGCTAGACCCAGCGGCACCAGGGCTAAGGGTGTGAGTGCCACCTGCTCCACGCAGCCTGGATAAGATGTGAGGGTTACAAAGTTGTCCCCCGCTTGCCTGGTCTGTTCCTTCTGCTCCCACCATGAACTGTCCTCTGCCATGTCACCCTGCTTTGGAGTCTGCCAATTATGGACTGAAACCTCCACAAACTGAACTAAATAAACCTATCCTTCCATAATTTTGGGTGTTGAGTACTTTGTCTCAGCAAGGAGAAAAGTAACTAAGACATTGACCTAGTACTGTGAGCCTTAAAATCCTTTTCGAGTATATTTACCATCACCTCCACGCAGCAGTCACCCCAAGAGTTATGCTATTTTTTGTTTGCTTTTTATTTTTTAACCAGGCGATGAACACACTGTACTCATTTATGTGTCCTCAAATGTCTTGAGTGACTGGCTAGGTAAACAATTAAATGTAAATAAAATAAAAAAGAAAGCATTCTTTATAGGCCAAGCAGTCCAAAAGCATTCAAGGTAGGCAGTTGTGATTAATACTCAAGATACAGGTAAGATGTGCAGTCTGGAATTTCCCTTAGTTGATGTTGCCTATGTACTCCCCGCAAAGGAAATCAAGTACTAGGAAACTCAGAATAAGCTTAATAATAACACCAAAACATGCGCAATGCCCTCTTTGGCCTTGTTCGCAGTATTAGTTTAGGGAAAAGGAGCTGTCCTGGCCGGCCCAGCTGTGCGGGCTGAGGGAGGAGAGAAGGGTGCAAAAGGTGGCATTCCTTGGAAGAGGAACTAACATGCAGCTTGAACACAGGCTTGCAGGGACAGTGGCAAACCTGTCTGCCCTGTTTCCATGTGGCACCAACTGGAACCCCAGCACCAAGTCAGAACTCCAAAGATAATGAAGCTAGAGCCATGACACGGACCCGCTGAGTTCTGTAGAAAATGCTGGCCCTTTTGGCACTGTCCCCTGTAACAGGACTGTTGACTAGAGTGATGGCGTTTGGGAGGAACGCAACTGAATTCTAACGACTGCTTGGCTAGGTGACTTTTTTTTTTTTTTTAAGACAGATCTCGCTATGTAGCCTAGGCTGGCCTTTACCTCAGTGATCCTCCTAACTCGGCCTCCCAAGTGCTGGGATTACAGGCCTGCATCACCATACCTGGCTTACATGACAGATTTTCATTTCCCTTTCAACTGTTTCTCATGATGACAACAGGCAGTAGTCTAATAAATCTGGTTTAATTTTAATAGTAGTACGTATTGCCTGTTACTCCTCTGTAACTATAGTTCCAAAGGTAAAACCAAACGCAAAGGAACTTTAAATTTTTTTGAGGGAAAATTTACACAATGCAAAACTAACCATTTTCAAGTGTACAACTGAGAGGACTTAGTGCATTTCTGACAGCCACCCCATCTGTCTAGCTCCGAAACACTCATCACACCTGTGAGGGTGGGGAGGGACCTCATCTTCTCCATTCCACAGCTCCACTTGACTTCAGTTTTAACAGTGGCCTTCATTGTGACAGAGCACGCATTTCCCACACAGCATCTATATTCACTCTCACTAGCAGCTCTGCATTTTAAAGGTAAAGGAAAAGCCCAAAGGTCCTCAAGTATCATACAACAATCCCAAAAGTACATTTCCCAATCCACCATGTGATTTTATACACACCTGGTAAGACAACTGTTGAACAAAATGGTCTTCTCTGGGAGGAAACAGAAGGAACTAAATACTCGAATGCTACTATGTGACACTCGCTGCATGAGTAGCAGCAAACACGGTGGCCAGCACAGGCCCAGGTGCTGTGTAAACAACGTGCCCTTGGGGTGGGGCAGTGTGCATCACACGCACCACCTGAGGGCAGCAGGGGCACTCGCGCCATGAAGGTGCACAGAGGGCAGAGTTTAGGTCTTCAGAGTGAGGCCTGGCATGTAACAGGAACTGAGTTCATGTCATTATTGTCACTGCTGGCTTTTCATATTTTTTCAGCGCTGGGGATGGAACCCAGAGCCATGTGATTGCTAGGCATGGGCTCCACCACTGAGGCAGCTCCTTAATTGTGGCTCCCATATTCTTTCACTTCAGCTCCGCACAGAGGGTGGACGTGCCCCCACTTCACAGTGTCTAAGAGAAGCCTGGGTAGGAATCTAGGCCTCACATCCAACTCTGAGGTCTGACTGCCCAGCAACACATGGTACAAATGACCACAGCAGCCTCCCCAGGCACCATACTTGGCAAGACTGCAGGGGAAAACATGAAACGCCCAACCTATGTGAAACTGTCAATGAGGACCGCTAAGCCAAGCTCGCTGCTGTTTTGCCTACCCCAGTTGTGTTTACGTTACTGTGCCACCCTCAATATGCCACCAGCTGTAACACCAGTTGTGATTTTTGCCATTTCCTCCTCCCTCTCCACTATTCCCTGCCTCTTCAACCTCCTGTCATTCGTCCTCTCTGACACACTGCACCAGAATCATCTTCAGAAAACTGACGTCATCCTTCAGCTTTAAATAACGAACATTCCTTGAGCACCTATGTGCTATGGTAGAGAATCCTTGACTTCAGGAGCTTAGTCCACAAAGGAAAGTTTAAATGCAAAGAGCAGAGTAGATCAAGGCCCTAGGAGAGGTGCATTCTGCTATGTGCCCCTAGAGATTAGAAGAGATTAAAGAAACATGTATAGGGTTCCACAGGGCAGAGTTCTGGGAGGGGAAACTTCAGGCAAACAATGGAAGAGGAGGACGAGGGGCCTGATGTGTACACAGGACCAAAGCGAGGAATAGAGGGCCTTGACCAGCAAGCCAAGGAGTGTGCGATGCACTTGGTGGGTCACCTGCACAGCTCCTCAGGGCCAGGGCCAGGGCCAGGGCCAGGCACACCCTGCCCTGCCCACCCCTCCTCTTCACAAGGCCTCCGAGGGCGGGCTACCAACCTACGCACCACAGGAGGCACCCTCTCCTGGCCAAGCCTCCCTCTTTCCTGAAGCGTGCTTCAACCTCCCCAACCTAAAACGACACCCTCGCTTCTCCACTAATGCATCCATCACAGAGAACCTCTAACATCTGTTACTAGTCTTTCTGCCTGGACTCATCCACTGAAGTGCGCCGTGCTTTCTAACCCAGGACAGGGGAATCTGGATGATCCCCAGGAAATACTGAGGCGCTTGAGAACAGATTTTATATCAATGACATTGATGAGCAGCTTCTTTGCAGTACAGCAACCCCAGAAAGCTAGTGCTGAGCCTGCGGCACGATGAACCATCAGCTACTATGTCACACGTTTGTGCTTTTTACTTCACATAGCAGTAAAAAAATTAGTCCATCAACATGCACTCCTACATCAGGACAGAGGATTCTACCTGTTTAGTTCTTGGTAGGCGCGACAGGCACGAAATAGTATTTGCACCTGTTTGCTAGCAGGCCTGCATGGCTTGTAACATGTTTCTCAGCATTGCTCCAGCAGGACTGTCTGCATCTTTCTCACTCATTTTCCCTACTGAGCTTAATCTTCTACCGCTCATGTATACAAGCTCCGACACTAACCTTGATACATTCACTATAAGTATCTTCTCTGTTCGGTCACCCCTCAGATAGTGCCACTGGTTTCCTGAGTTCTATTTTTTTGCTATGACTTCTTACTAACTTGCTCCCTTTCAGGGAACATCACAATAGTGTATTTCTTAGCTTTCTGTAACCCTAACACTCTGGGAGGCTGAGGAAGGAGGGCTGTAAATTCAATCATCCTGGGGTAACTTAAGACTATGTCTCCAAATCAAAAACAAAATTTAAAAAAGGGTTGCTAATGTGGCTCAGTGGAAAGGCCCAGGGTTCACTCACCAGTATTGGGAGAGGACTCTGGAGGAGGCATTTTCTTAGTTTTAAAGCCTTGTCTGTCCTGGCTCTACTTTACCTGGGGATTATGATATGATATTATTTTTTCCCCTATGCTAAGTAAATTGCTGCCACACCATTTAAACCCATTAATTCTTTGATGGTAGGCCTCTATTCTACCCATGTTTCTCTAGTTTACATCAATCCCGTATTGTCAGCTATTCTAACTTCACAAGTCTTTTCTCACAGGGCAAAGCCTATCTCCCTTGTTCCTTATGCAGTTTCCTTGCTATTCCAGAGACATTTCTTCTGCTATATAAATCAGATTGCTATGGGCTGGGGTGTGGTAGCACTTGCCCAGCATGCCAAGCTCTGGGTTTGAGCCCTGGTACTGCAAAACAACAGCCTGTAGCTTTGCAAAAACTCTTTAAATTATGCTGAATTTATATAGTGGAGAGACTAACAATGTTTTTAGCCATCCTCACTGTCCCATCATCTGTCCATTTATCTACGTGTTTTTTTAAAAAGATATTTATGTTTTTACACTTTAAAAAAATAAAGGCCTCACACTTACTGCAAGATATCTTATAGTTCCTGATGCTCCTGTGAACAGTTTTTTGTTTGTTTTGGTTTTTTTTTTTTTTTTTTTTGGTAGCAGGGATCCAACTTACGACATTGCACTTGCAAGCCTGGCACTTAATGTCACCAAGCCATATCCCTAGCCCCTGTGAACAGTACTTTTAATCTATTGTATTTTTTGTTTGGTTACTGGTGGTCCACAGGAATACCACTGGTAATTTAAAATCTTTCATTTACAGCAATTTTTTTGTTTTCATTTGTTCCAGTAATAAAGTCTCTAGGCTTTCTATACAGTTAAATGTATCATAAAAATATTACAAGTCTGTCTCTTCAATTTCTTACGCCCTCCACACACATACACAGAAATTGGCTTTTGCCTGATTGTTTGTGTAGAAATCTGGCTCCACATGGGCTGGGGATGTAGTGCAGTGGCACAAGTGCCTACACATGGCAAGCCCGAGGCTGTGAGTTTGATCCCTGGTACCAAAAAAAAAAAAAAACAAATAAAAATAACAATCACAAGAAATCTGGCTTCACAGTTGTTACAGATTAAAAACTGGTGGTCAACTTAGCGCCAGCAGAATTAAATCAGCATGGTGCTGAGTGGAGATGTCCACCTAAGGAAAGCTGCCAGCGTAAACACAGACGTGGAGAAGGAGAGGTGTTGTGGGTTCTCCTACGTGTTGCTGTTTGAGCCATTGGTTCTCCTGGAGAAGCTCTGGTCCTCACATCAAGCATCGCTTCCTGGCTCTAGAGGGGAAGATGTGTATCAGTTGGTCTCCAGGATGAACTCGTCATGCTGGATTCCTGGCATGGACTGGATTGTGCTTATCATAGGAGGAGTTCAGGGCCTCTGTGTCACTGAGGATGGCTGTGGTGCTTTTCAGGACAGCCCTGGGTTTTTGTTTTGAGTGTGACTTCTGGGCTCCAGTGTAGAACCTTCATCTATGGGCACAGGTCCTTCATCCTGCTGGCAAAGACTTTCTAGCTTCCACCGCTAACCTTTGGGCCTTCCCAGCACAGATCCGTAAAACAGACTGGTGTGAGTCCTTCTTGTGGGCTCTAGACCTTCAGATGGACTCGTGGGAGGCATTGTCATGAACTCTAGGTTTTCATCTGTACTCATGTAGGACATTGCTGTAGGATTCAGGCCCATGGCTAAATACCCTATGTCTTTAGTGTTGTGGGCAGATTTCCTGCATTTTCTTGTGTTAACTCTGGGTGACCATCATAAAATAATATTATAAACTCCATGCCCTGATTTTAATTGTTCTCCACCCAACTCCTGACTACAACAGTTTAGTAGTATTAGTCATGACAATGAGCATTTTTACTCTGCTCTTTATTTTAAATTAAGTACTCATTTTAAATATCTGGTTTAAATTTTTTAGCAGACTCTTTTTTCAACAAAGGATACACATATCCTACTGTTTCCAGTCTGCTCCACGTCCCTGTGAAGAACACCACATCATATCAAACAAAAGCCACTCTATTTGTTTCTTAGCACATTATGCTATGTGAGAAACCACTTCCAAATATGGGCGGGCACAGCAGTGCCTCCCACCTGACACTCTTCTTTAATGGGACCTTGTCACTCTTTCATCAGAAGAGGGAAACCGATTTCCTCCCTTGGATTTGAACTCCCTTGGTGACTCAGCTGTAACCAGTACCATG
Source organism: Hydrochoerus hydrochaeris (assembly GCA_004027455.1). Lineage (NCBI taxonomy): Eukaryota > Metazoa > Chordata > Mammalia > Rodentia > Hydrochaeridae > Hydrochoerus > Hydrochoerus hydrochaeris. Next base: position 68,420 of record PVLA01007736.1, on the reverse strand, counting down.
TGGGAAGGTGACGCTGCTGACTGCTGAGGCTACATCAGACCAGCCAAGGAATGCAGCCAGCTGTTACGCTGGGAGAAACCCAAATCCAAGGTAGTGGTCATGCAGAGGTTCAGGAAGACCATCCAGCCAAGCCCAGCCCACATGAGATACAGGAGTAAAGAAGATCATGACCATGGCCTTTCTGTCACCCAGCCATTTGTGTCTTTCAGAAACTGCAGAAGAGAAGTCACTCTCATTGTGACCTGGGCAACACTCCTAGGCCACAGGGACCCATGGACATAGTAAAATGATGTTTTATACCACTGAGCTTGGGGCCACCACAAGCCGTGTAAAAGCAGAGCCAGAGGCATGACTGCAGCCTCTGGGGCAGCTGCCCCCCCACTTCTCTAAGGTAACATGTACAGTTAACATGGTGATTTATACGTTGCTAGGTTCTGCAGTACCCTAAAGATACCCTACATTTCAGAGTTCATTTATGAAGCAAAAGACTGGCCTAAGAATGCACTCTGATATTTTCAGTATCATGTTTAAACTGACTTATTAAAAAAATATTGGAAAGCTTTTCCTTCTAATCTCTGAAATCATCTATATACGATTTATTTCTTAATTAAATACATATTTGATAAATATCTGTAAGACTGGAGCTGCTAGCTGGGCGTGGTTGTGCATGCTTATAATCCCAGCACTCAGGTCGCTGAGGCAGGATTGCTATGAATTTGAGGCCAACCTAGGTTACACAGTGAGTTCAGGGCCAGCCTGAACTGGATAGCAAAACTCTGTCTCAAAAAAGACAGACACACACACCCCTCAGACTACTGATGAATTACTACAGATGTAGGATATACATTCATACCATATATATGTTTTACAGAAACAGGTCACATGCAGCCTAGGTAAAAAGCTTACAGAAAGAACAAGGTTATTCCTTATTAAAATATGTGCAGCTACATGCCCAGAAACAATCTCTAGAGAAGGAATGAAACATTAACTGCAATAGTGGCCATCTCTGGATTAGAATCACTAGGGACTTTCTACTATCTACTTCCTATGTTTTTTAAGGGGAAAAATTACTATACAGGTTAACATTAGGGATATTGAGAATTTTAATGCAGTAGTGGGCTTCTGAGTGAGTCCATCAACCAGACTGACATTTTAAAGGGCCAGTAGTACCATTCTCAATAGGCCAGGTGTGGCATGCACACCTGTAATCCCAGCACTTGGGAGGCTGAGCCAGGAGGACCACTGAGTTTGAGGCCAGCCTGGGCTACAAAGTGAATGCAAGGCCAGCCCAAACTGCATAATGAGACCCTGTCTCAAAAAGACAAAAAAAAAAAAAAGGAAACCTGAAAAAAACCCAGACTGTATATGATGAAGTATTTTTAGTGCTAACTGAGACATAAGTCTCAAATTATCCTCGTGTGGCTCAGGGAGAATGCCACAAGAAAAAAGGAGTTACTGTGATAAAATGTTTATATTGGGAAGAACATACTGGAGTTCTTTATATTATTCTTACAAATTTTAACTAAAATTATTTTGTACCTAGTGACTTTACAAACTGAATTGCACTAAATGTTTTGAAATTATAGTGTTACAAATATAAAGATGTTGATGGGTCTGGGTTACAAAGAACAGCCGGGAATGATCAGAATAGTACACCTCTATTCCTCTTAATCCAAACAGACTCTTAAGAACCTAAGCACTATGTGCTTATGTATTACTTTAGACCAAATTTTCAGCTCAGATAAAAATCAGGATTCACCTAAGTCAGTGGGAAAAGAGGTGAAAAGAACCTTAATCATCTCTAAGAAATCAACAACAAAACCCAAGCCCCAAAAACCCGTGCCTCAAAACAAGGACCTCATGAGTGCGGGTAGCAGGCAGCAGCACCTGGGCAGTGGGAAGGAAGTCAATGACTCCTTGGTGTCACATTAGAAGGTCCACGCCACATCTGGTGGCCCATTTCTGCTTCATAATTTGTGCATTTTTAGCACAGAATCCAGAAACAATGTAGCTGTGCGGGCCATTATAGAATTCCATCTTTCTGTGTGATCAAACTGTGACAGACTCCCAGGACTGAACTCTGAAGGAAAGCAGGCCGTATTTTCCCTAGAGAAAGAGGCTAAGGGACTCCAGGCCACTGGTCAACAGGGGATGTCATCATGGCGCACTCTGCTAGCTCACCAGGGTCAGCATGTCCACAGCCCAAGACACAGGATTCTCCGTGCTCTAACTAAAGCTCCACTGTGAAAGAAGAATTTCTATCACGACAGAATCTCACTTTCCTCCTGCAAAAAGGAAACATGGTCATGAGTCTCTGGATTCCCCACAGAGGTTCTGTGGATAGCTCACTCTGAGGCACTTTCGCTCTTTTTTTTCCGGTACCAGGGATCGAACTTACAACCTCATACTTGCCAGGCAGGCGCTTATGCCACTCAGCTAAATCCCTGGCCTTGCTCCCTTTCTTATAGATAGTTAAATTAGGTAGAAATATTTATAGGATGTCAGATAGGGCCAGGCCTTGAACACATCAAATGAGTGGCTGGAGGCTCCTCTGAAGATGAAAGTCTCAGTGGTCAGGTTTGCATTGATACTGCCCTCATTAAGGGTGGGATGCCCTCTCCCACCTACTAAGAATAAGCCATCCCCTCAAGCAACTAGCTGAACTGGAGAAACACAAGGTGTGATGATAGCTATTCAGGTGAAATGCAATTTGATGCTTGTTGTGTTTGGTGCTTCAATGCAGGTCTAGGGCCAGGTCTCATCATCTGTTCAGAGGATCAAGGTACACATTGTGGCATCTATGGGGGATCTCCTTCTGGGGTGGTAGCCACTGTTAAGTATCTATTACCTTGTTTTACAGTGCTATATCATTTCCATTGGTTTGCTGGACTGGGTTTTAGTCTGTTTTCTTTTGATTTTGTTTTATCTGATGGCATGGGCAGCTATTTCAAAGATAGCAAGACATTATGGTAGCCATTTTGGATTTATTATTATCTTATTCTGAAGGCCTTTATTGCATTGTTCTGTTTTTATTGGTTCAATTCTGTTGTTTGATTTTTATTGTGTCTGCAGCTATTTGAATTCAACAAGAGGCATTGTGGTTAAAAAAAAAAAAAAAGACTAAGAGTAAAGAGAAGAGTAAGACAGATTATCAATTATGGTTAACGATGTCACCCATGTACATGTGACTTGCTCCCCCAATGGGTCAGTTACCTCAGCAACCATACCTGTAATCTTATTGGTTGATCATAATTTTGTCCCACATTGTACTCACCACGTGTTTGCTCTATAAGACTTCCTTTGAGAAGTGGGCTCACTGGCAACGTATATCATCCTTAAGGTTCCACTGACATAACTAGAAAGAGGTAAAAATTTGCTTTTGTTTTATGGATTGTGGAATGTGTCTCACATCAAAAACTGTCATCCTTGTTTGTCAACAGCTCATGACCCGAATTCTTGGCCTTGCCTTTTTTATACATTGCTTTTTATTGTTGAAATGATAAGTTTCCACTGAGAACATGGGAAGATCACCACGTTTCTTTGATAGGATGTTTCAGTTTTGCAGGCAAGGTCTTGTATTCTTGCTTTGTATCTGCTGCACTTGGATGTAACAGATGCTGGATTTATTGTTGCTCAATGCTTGACCAGTTTGACTTGTGAGACAGTGGCACTAGGGAAAAATAATGTTAGAGCGTCCCCTCATAGACACTGATAGGAAATGCTGTAAAATGGGAGTGTTTTTACAAAATCTAGTTTATATATGAAACATACACGACTATTAATGAATCACGGATCCCAACTGCCAGTTAGAAAGCAACAGACTGGCGGTCATTCTTACATCGAAGGGGACAGATTTTATTGGGGCAGTCTGGCTTGGCTGCAGCTCTGCATTCCAGAGGGAATGTCAAGCCTGCTTCTCTGTCTGTCTCCCCTCCCAGGTCTCCCAGGTCTGTTTCTCATCCTTTATGTGCACAGGGGTGGGGAGCACTCTTGCTAATGTGTACACTGTGCCTGCTGAACAATGGTATGGTTTTAATCCTTGAGTTTCTTCAGTGTGTTGCAGATACAGACACAGAAATGGTAGAGTGGAATTTGAGTGAAATTTAGCTTTGTCCTGATGCCAGGGAGAGACTGCCTAGTGATTAAGCGGACAGCATGAGTCTACAGACTTGTTTGCCCTACAGCCCAGGGCAGGATTTTTCAGAGGTATTACCTGACGCAGTCTATCTCTCAGAGTGGTCTCTTTTGCAAATTGGGAAGCGCTCCAACTATGTCCGACTTGTACCTTGATCCCCTCCCCATTGTCTTTGCATAGCCTGCTTGCCCCCTAGAGGCAAAATGGAACACAGAGGGAAGCACTGATTATAACACCATTTCACAGCTGCAATTGTACGCAAGAGAAAAAGGGACAATGATTGATGAATTACCTTAAGGTTCAGATTTTTTTCATTAACAATCCTTATTTGGGTTCAAAATGTAATTGTAAGCCACAGGAAAACCAGACACCTCTGGCCCCTGAGGCCCAATCAGATACTTCGACTATTACTGAGCCTGAGGCTCCTTCCCTTCTCCTTTGGAGCCTCAGGACTAGGTTTCCAAGGCCACGTTAATCAAAGCCTCATCCACTGCTACTGAGCCTGAGGTTCCCCTCACTTGCACTGTTTGTGACCACAAACAGACCACATAAGATCTGAGAAAGTTTTCAGATGACACTGACAAGTAGGCTGAGCTCTTTGGAGGACTTACTCAGACCTAGAAGGATACAATGTTACTCTTCAATCAAACACCAACTTATTAGATAGGAGCAGCACTACAAACTGCTGTTACACTTGGAAGTGAATATCACATTGCTAATTTTAGAAGATCAGAAGACAGGCAGCCAGGGGAATAGCTAGTTCCTACAGGAGCCCAAGCAGCCCTACACAAGAGCCCTGTGGGCCTGCTAAGCAAACTGGAGGCTGGAATAGGAGACATCTTCAAACACATCTTCTTGAAAGTCTAAGAAGGAAAAAACTAAGCCCTTCAATTATTTTAAATTGTCAACTATTCATCAGGAAGAAGATGAGAACCCCTCTGCCTTTTTAGATTGTTTACCAGAGGCACGGATAAAACATACATTTCTGGTTCCTGATGATGGAAGGTCAGATTATTCTTTTTTTTTTGGTACTGGGGATTGAACTCACCACCTCACACTTGCCAGGTAGGCGCTCAAACCACTGAGCTAAATCCCCAGCCCCAAGTCAGATTATTCTTAAAGACAAGTTTACTATCCAGTCAGCCTCAGATATTAGGAGAAAGCTACAAAAGATGGCTTTTACTCCAGCTGGCTCACATGATACTTTAGTGAGAATCACCTCAGTATTTAAGAACTATCATGACAAGAGCCCTCTCAAGCCATGCTCACACGCAAGAGTGACTGCTCAAGTTGGACTGGTCCTGAGGCGGAGGTTCCAGGGGTCAGAACTATCTTACCAAATAGATCCAGCAAGACTAAAGAGCCCCAGGGTACTCTCTGCCTTCTCCCTCTGGCCAGACTGTCATCTCCACCAAGGAACCCTGGGTCTGTAAAACTATAAAGGGAAAACAAACCAACCTATTGCTGGACACTGGCACTGTCATTCAGTCCTTACTTTGAATCCTGGCCTTCCTTCCAGCTGTCATACTTCAGGGAAAAGAGTCTCTGGAGACAAGGTAGCAGCTATTTTTTGCAAGCCTTGGGTTATGGCTGGCAGTTTTTTGTTTGTTTGTTTATTTATTTATTTTTTTTAAATGCAGTCCTTCTAAATCGTCCAGCTCCCACCCTGGGAAGAGATATCTTATCTTGCTTGAATTCTGTAATATGCATGCACCCAGGTCAGATACCCTGACTCCCCTTCGTGGTCCGGAAATAATTCCTGAAGTGTGGGCACTGAAGGTAGACTGCAAAGAGCAGTGAGAGCTGCCTGGCACAAACACATCTTAAGACCCACTGGTTTTCCTCACCAGAGGTAATACCCTCAAGACTAAAGGTATAAGAGGGTTACTGCCTACACTGATAACTTAAGAGCACAAGGTTCAGTCAAACACTGCAATCAACAGTCATTGCTACACTCAAATCTTGGGCTTCAAAAACCCAATGGGAAGTGGAGGTTGGTGCAGGCCCTTCGTTTGTTAAATGAGGCAGCAGTGCCCATTCACCCAGCAGTACCTGACCCTTACTTATGCTCTTCCTTCTCAGAGCCCAGAAGATCCCAGGTGGTAGCCAGTGCTAGAGTTCAAAGATGCCTTTTTTGTATTCCTTTACATACAGATTCTCAGTTTCTTTATGCCTTTGAAAATCCTCCTGGCCAGGCCTCTCAACTAACCTGGCCTGTGCTTCCCCAAGAGTTCAGACCCAGTGTTCACCTTTTAGCAAGTGCATTCCCACCACCGGCCTGTGCTGAATTTCTCCCATGTTACAGTCCCTCACTATGTGGATGATACAGTATTATGTAGCCCATCAGAAGAGCTCTCCAGTGAGGGCATGTTTGCTCTGCTGAATTTTCTTAGCAGACAGTTTATAAGGTCTCTAAGTCTAGGGGCACAACTTTTTGTAGCCCTGAGGTAAGATACTTGGGCTTTATCTTATCTAAGGGCACCTGAAGGCTAGGAGAAGAGAAAATTAAACCAACACTTTCCTTCCTGCAGCCCAAGACCCTAAAACACCTAAGGCAATTCCTACAAATTATTGGCTTTAGTCATTTCTGGATAACTGGGTATGGAAACCCAAAAGGCAGAGATGCGTATTTTAATCTGGGAACTTAATTCCCAAGCTGCATTCCAGAAGCTTAAACAAGCACTTGTAAATGCCCCAGCACCAATTTAATCCTACCAACAGACCACTGTTCCAATCTACATGCAGATGGAAACCAGAGCCCTGCTCCCGGAATGCTCACGCAGGATGCCTGCAGGGTGTCTGAGTCAGGACCTAGACACTAGCAAAGGATGGACTATCTGCTTACAGCTGTGGCTGCCACAGCTCCCGGAACTAGACACATCCAAGCCAAATTTCGGCAAAGATTTCACTATAAACCTCACAACATGGCAGGACTTTCTTACCGGGGGAGCTTATAGCTGTCAGAGAGCTGACTTCTTGAATACCAAGCTCTACTTGTAGAAGGACCAGCCATTCAAATAAGCACATGTTCCTCCTTAAACTCTGCCACCTTTCTACCACACAAAAAAGAAACTAAGGCTCAAAGATATGACTGTGAACAAGTAATTCTCCATAGGCACATTGCCAGAGAAGGCCTGTTGGAACCTCCTCTCTCAATAGGCCTTAAACAACACCTCGACTGTCTCTCTCCCCTTAATGAAGTAAAACTGATGAAATCATAGTTAGGCGCCGTTTGCTGTGCTGGCAGGCGGTGTGCCCTGTGCTGGTGCCCAGGTAGTGGGAGCTCTCACGTGGGAGGCCCCGCCCTCACAACCACATCATCTGTCTCCCTGGGTCTTCACCTGTAGACTTGGCATAAGAAACCCGGGTGTTTTTAGGTGACAAGGGTACGAAATAAATGTCACAGTAGCTCACATCTTACCCCTAAAACATTACAAGGTATTTGGATTGTTCCGGTACCCCAGGCAGCATTTCCTGGGCTTCTGTTGACACTGCCAACCCGCTCCCAGCACTCACAGCAGGAGTCATTTTCTAGAGCACACAAAATCTTTAACCCAAAAAGAAAGTATATTATTTAAAACAAAATGAATCTTTCTCTGCTTTTATTTTGCAAGGTCCTCCTGTTGTTCAGGAGGATTTTTAAGGTGGAGTGTATTTGTGCTGAAAGCCTACTCCAAGCAGGCATTTGTGCATCCTGGAGGAACTTTTGATTTATTCCCTCAACTCTGCCCTCTCCCTCCTTTCTGTGGTTCGGAGATCTTTAATGATCTGTGAAGCCTGGAGACTTCAGTGTGAAACAGTAGTCACTGAAGAACCCCTCCCACTATATAAGAGGCCTGCTGCTTTCCACATTCTGGGTTTCTGACTCTCTGAAAACCTGACCTTACACAAAATTTGGTTGTACAGCAGGGCATCCTGGGTTGGGGGCCCTGATAATGCTTTTGTGAAATACTTTTTCCTCTTTCTCTCTCTCCCTTTCTTTGAAAAGTTGCAAATGAAAATTCTGGGCTCTTGGCCAGCCTGTGGGATGTGATACAGTGAAAATGTTTCTGGTGCTCTTTGTTACTGTTCAGCTTTGATTAGGTTTGTTTCCCATAAGCTTAATTTTGCCCCCCTTCCCAGCCTCCCCCATTTTTCATGGCTAAGAAGGCTGACACAGCCAAGGTTAAGCCTTTGTTGTGCAAACTGCTGCAGCCTAGTACAGGCAACAGCAGAAGGGAAGAACAGAAAGCATTTACATTCCTTCTCCCAAAGCTGCCTTTCCTTAGGGTGCAGATGAAGAGCTCTATGGGAACCACTGGTACTCAAGGTGTCTCGGGAAACCCTCATGTACCCTGCCTAAGTCAGAATCTCCGTGGGCCTCTCTGAGGTTTGTATCTGGCGGAGGGGAGGAGACCTCGGCAGCTCCCTCCGTTAACAGTGACACTCCTTTGATCTTCCTGCAGTTCTCCATTTCAAAAGAAGTGGCTGCAGCTCTTTTTTAATATTGCTTTGACCTCATATTTATAGCCCTTTTCATCCTTGCAGTTGAGAACACTTTAGAGACATCACTGTGCCAGGCCCATGGAGGTGTCAGTGTTATACTCATGCGTTGCTGAAGAAACCAAGACAGTGACCCCCTAAGCAGGCCTTACTGTGCCCTTCCACCTCAGGGCGACATAGGACCTCCAAGTGACAGGCAGATACTATAACTCCCAGCCTGCTGGCAATGAGCTCTCCACAGACCCTCGGCAGTAGTCCACCAAGTGACATGGAGACTGGGCAGCTCCTTAGGGTAAACAGGTGAAGAGGTGGAGAGAATGGGCAGTGCTGTCTGGTGTACTGTATCTGGGCAGGGAAAAGCCTCAGCAAAAGGCCAAAAATTCAGTCTGGCCAATCTGACAGCAACTACCAGAGCCATGATTCAAATGCAAGACAACCAGGCATTACTCCTGTAATCTCAGCATTTGTGGGGCTGAGGTAGGAGGAGTGTCACAAGTTTGAGGCCAGCAAGTGCCATATAGCTACAACCTGTCTCAAAAAACCACAAAAGAAGGGCCAGTGATTTAGCTCAGCAGCATAAGCACCTGACTGCAAGCGAAAGAAAGGTTGTAAGGTGGACCACAAAAGCCAAACAAATCAAAAGCCAAAGCACACCAGGATTCCTGGATTGGTTTCTGAGGAGGCCATCTGCAGAGATTTTGTTCGTGAAGGGACAGGGAGAAACACTTTGGCATTGGAGCTTTGCCTCCAGCTGCTGGTACGAAATGAACGTGCAGTCTGCTCCGTGGGTGCTGTCGCAGGCTGTGGCCATTATAGCTCAGCAAAACATGCAGGAGGAGGCTGAGGAGCTGATGATGCCAAGACGATGAGGGACACAGATCCTGGGCAGCATCCTGAGAATTGTTATCATTTGGCCTCTGTAAAAACAAGTCACCCCGGAAAGAAAAAAGGCGGGAGGGATGTTCCGGCAAGAACAGTGTCAGAGCAGTTCGCAGCCCCGGGGGCTCTATGTACCATGCTGTGGTGGATTTAGTGTCCAGCAGCCCGGCAGCAGGCACACCACCACCACCACCAGCAGCACCACCACCACCACCTCACTTCGGGGCTTCTCTCTGGCAAGGCACTACAAACACGCATTCATACTTCCAAACACCCTGCAGGAAGCCTCCCGTACAGAGCACAGCTCCACAACTTGGGCCCCGCCCTAACCTCAGCAGCCAGAGCTTCCCCCACAAGCCAACACTCATGCCGTGCAGCTGGGCACCTGCTGCTCTCCAGCTCACAGCGTGACAGTGAGAGTTGGGACGCTTCTCAGAGTCCAACCATATCTCCGTCTTTGTTTCCTCCCCATGCTCATTACATTCTGTCAGTGCTTAATGACTTACTGGCACTGAGAACAAACTAAACTTCGTACATTCACACTCTCCGGTTAAACAAATTGTGTGGTACTGGGAACTGAGGCCAAGGCCTTGAGCATCTTAGACAGGTAATTCTACCAGTTGGCCACCCCTACCCTGAACTATAACAGTTTCGGTAACGAATATGGATAGACATGGCTGGTAACACACTAAGCACCTGGAAATACTAATTACACAGGATTGTAAGACATTGCCCTCTAGGGGTTTGTGTCTAAGAAAAATATACTGTACAGATGGCTACATGTTCTATTGGTAAACTTTTTGAACATCTTAATATAAATATAAAATGCATACATAAAGAAGCATTACAGCCTTTTAAATATTCCTTTCTCCTCATCAACTGGTGGACGTAATATGGTATAGAGAGGCGAACAGACCTCTCCTGAATCATCTTACAGGTTTTCACAGTCAAAGAAGTAACAGCTTCCAGTTTTGATGAGCAATTTAGTCCACAGGGCAGAACCGGCAGAGGTTATCTGGGCCCAGCATCCCTGTCTAGCTGCTGAGGGTGCCGGAGGGAGGAGAGAGCTGATCCTGCACTTCCACATGGAGACAATGGCCAGCAGAGTGCGGCCTGGATTTTTGTTCTACAAAACCATGAGACAAAATATTTTTTGCTATATGGCATCAAGTTAAAATGGATTTGAAAGTTTGGGGACAGGGTTGGGAAAAATAAATCTTGGGGTTTAGAAACTTTTTAAAAGTTTTTGTTCTTTTAACCCCCCCCAAATTTCCAAATGTTTACAGTCACAGGTTCTCCACTTTGCTTTGAGGCACCAGCCACGCACACAGGTTCTGAGGTCCAGTCCTTTAGAATTATTCCAGGTTCTCTAAAACTGAAACACCTAGGGCCAGGGATTTGCTCAGCAGCATAAGCGCCTGTCTGGCAAGCTCTAGGTTTTGAGTTTGATTCCCCATACCAAAAAACAAACAAATAAACCTGAAACACCTCCCTTGATAAACCGAAGCCCAGGAAAACCTCTCAGGGCTCCACGCACCTCCACCTCCTCAGCAAATATGTAACACAGTACTTGTGAGGAGAACCAAACTCTGACTAAACTAACACAGTACTTGTGAGGAGAACCTGTCTCTACACCCATAATCACCTCATCCAAGGCACTCCACACATGCGGTTCCAGCCTCTACAATAATCATACATCAGAAAGTCACTATTTCTTGCCCAACTGAAATCAATCTATCTATCTATCCATCTCCTGCACAGGGGAACAAAGAGACAATGGCAGCAGCGGAAAATATAACCAAAGCATCACCAAAGAAAATCTTTCTTCTAGTACTCTTCAGAAGGCCCTCAGTGGTGTTACACTCACACAGCTGAGACACGGGGAAGCGTCCCAGAGTCTGTTCCAAGATAGTAACAAAATGGCATGTGGCAGTGACTCACTGAGAGACCGAAAGAGGAAACACCCACCAGCATTGGAGCAGTCTGCAGAGGGCAGGGACCTGGCAACTCAGAGCCTCCTCCACCCCCTTGGCTCTCACCTCCTTTACGCGCACACACACAGATACACACACACACACACACACACACACTCTCTCTCTCTCTCTCTCTCTCTCTCTCTCTCTCTCTCTCTCTCACACGTACACAGTCACTCTATTGTAATTTAAAGCCAAGCTGCAATTGGTGAATGGCTTACTCTACTGCTAAACACAGTATTTTACTCTTGATTGGCTCCATAAACCTGCCTCCATAAACAACGTGTTTCAATCTTATGAATAATCTAGAACACAGAACCGTGGACGAACAGTGGAGCTGATTTATTGCCTATGATAATAAGCGGAACAGGAAGACCCACTGTGGCACGATGAACCCCAAAGTCCTAGCCTATTTTTGGGCACCTGAGTTAACAAGGATTTTCTGTCCACTACACAAAGGCAAAGGCTGGGGACAAAAGTACTTAGCTTGCCGTAAACACAGCAGCATGGGGAAAACAGCAACATGATCACGATCATGCAAGCCACCAGCAAGGAAAACTGCCTTAGGACACTAAGCAGTATTCACGGTATAGTTGGTAATTTGCATCTGTATGATTATAATGCTTCTTGTGGGGAACAGCTGGAGACTGAACACCAGGCCTGTGTGGAGAATTACATCCTCACGGAACTACAGCCCGTACTGAGACACGGCTGCCCAGGCTGAGCTGGAACTACACCTTCACATCTGACTACAATGTACTTCTAACCTATTATTCACACAAGTGAACCTACACATGTATTTTTTTTAAATTTTTGAGACAAGTTCTTCCTAGTTACTCAATTACTCTGACTGAGCTCGAACTTGCAATCCTTCTGCTTCAGCCTCCCAAGTACTGGAATTATAGGCATTTACCACCATGCTTGTATTTCATGCTTAACGAATATTAAGAAGTTATTTGGCCTGGGATTTAGCTCAGCAGCATAAGTGCCTGCCTGGCAAGCATGAGGTTGTGAGTTCAACCCTGGTACCAAGTGACAAAGAGGCATTAAGATGAGACTTCTGCACAGGTCTTGCATTCTACGTAAGTACACATACCAATGAACGCACACACGTGAGCTGAATAGAAATGCATGTGAAAGAAGCAGAGCCCAAAGTCCAAGACTAAAATAAAATGCTGATTTTTAAAGTTCTGCTAGAAAAGATGAGCTGGGCTCCTGTGTAACAGCAACCGTGGTTAGAGGGTACAGAGCTCTCTTTCCTAGCCATGCAGCCCAGCAAGATTTCTGCAAATGAAGTCACCAGGGCACCTTCTAGAGAAGAGCCTGTGTCCAGCCCTTCACCAGGCTGGCAGACACTCTATCACTCACCTCTCATCCCTCAAAACACAGGCCCTGTGTGCCTAAGCTTTCCCCCAACTCCCAGCTCAGCTGGCCACAGCTGTAAGATCCCAGGAATTATCAGGATTCACAAGGCAGACTCAAGGTACATGAACAGAGCAAATAATCTTATTTCCAAATCAAGGAAGAAAAAACAAGGAAAGAAAACAAGGGCTCTGAAGTGAAACTTTATTGAATAGTTAAATATCTCAGGGCTGGGGTGTGGCTTAGAGCTAGAGCCCTGCCCCACAAGCATAAGGCCCTGGGTTCAACCCCTGCACTGCAAAAAGAAGACAAGAACACCTAAACATCTCAGAAAACCTGGCACCCATAACACAACACAGTTTTCTAATTATATACAATAATACAAATTTTACCTGGGGGAGGGGGGTCTTTCCTACTGGCGAGAAGCTGTGAATAACACTGAAGTTAATGTTTTACCCTATTTCTCAATGTAATTAATTTTTACCTATTTTCCTAAGAACTACTCAAGAGCATAACTTCAAATAAGAATCAATTATTCAAGGACTGTAATTAAAGTTACACTTTAAAACTTACTTTTAATGTTACCTTTTTAACAAACTAGACCTATTTTATGAACATCAGCAAAATAAGTTCTCAAAGTTAAGATGGGCTCAGAGATCTTTTCTTTTTGGTACCGGAGACTGAACTCACAACCTTGCATTTCTCATGCAGGTGTTTAAGCCACTGAGCTAAATCCCTGGTCTGGGCTCAGAGATCTTATAAAGCTAAAAAAGAAAAAGAAAGCTATGATGTTTTTAATATAACACAAGCCTCAAGTGGATAAAGCCATTAACTAAAAATCAGAATTATCTAAATTTGTATATCTTACAAATCTGTTTTGCTAGCTAATAAAATGGTTGAGGCCAGGTCAGTTTAAGCCATAAATACCTCCACCACAAAGTCATCCAAAGCACCCAAGATCTAGGTAAGTCATACGAAACACCCACAGCACATGCCACCTGACCCTTGTGAGCCCTATTTTGTCCAACAGCACTTTGAAGTCTGAGGCAGCCTTCAGTGTGAGCAGTTTCTCCAAGCAGTACACTTCATACAGCTAAAGCACTACCCAGCCATTTCCACGAGTTCTCACGCAGGAAAAAAACCAAAGACACAAACGCTGAAAAGAGCCAATATCCAAGGTCTTTGGCTTCAAAGTCACATGCTGTTTTTTTTTTTAAATACTTCCTCTTCTTTCCAACCTCTGCATGGAAAGTTTCTTACATGCAAATTACTTCACTGCTTCACTTACACAAGGGAATCAGTCCACCTCCCTTTGATTACCTTAGTTAAACTGGATCACTGCCCAGTCCAAATATCTATTCAGTTTAGACCACTAGGATTAATAGAATCAGGCCTCTGCTCCATTTTAATGGGAACGAACCCTCAGCAATAGAACTGTTGCAGGATCTCAGCACCTGCTGCCCAAATGCAGCAGCGCCTGCTCCTATCAGCACTCATTCTGCCTTGAGTGGAAGTTCCAATTATTTGTATCTATGCAGGATGGGTTTTTAAAACAAACAACCTGGCACTGCATTCTGTTCCCCAGGTGATTCGCTTACATGGTAAAGTTTAGGGAGCATCTTTTTTTTTTTTCCCTTGAACATTTCTCTCTTTATCCATCTTACCAACCTCTCAAAGTACTTGCGTTTCTTTTTATATATAAGGGGTACTACTAAAAGAAAGTAACACCTGAAAATACTATAGTACTAAAGAACATGCAAGTCTCATATTAATAAGTGAATGCCATCCTTTAAATAAAAAGATCTGTCAGAATCTAAAATAGGCTGGGGTACAGCTCAGTGGCACAGCGTCTGCCTGGCAAGTGCAAGGTCCTAGGTTTGATTCTTGGTACCCCCCCCCAAAAAACCACACGCTAAAATAAAAATCTAGTATAGCCTAATTTACATACTATATCTACATGTCACAAGGTATGGAGAAGAGCAAGAATTCTTTCTTCTTTTGGTACTGGGGTTAGAACTCATGGCCTTACACTTGCCAGCCAGGCGTTTATGCTGCTGAGCTACATCCCTGGTCCAAAAGCAAGAATACTTACATGAAGTAAGACAGGAGTTACAATTGTGTTTCTAGGAAAAAGTGGAATGGGAGATGGGAAAAAAAGCTGTATTACAAAATTCTATTAAACTGGTGGTGATGCATGTTTGTAATTCCAGCACTGGGGAAGCTGTGGCAGTAAAACTGCTGAAAATTTAAGATCAACCTGGGTTGCAGTGAGTTCACAGCCTGTCTGAATGGCACAGCAAGACCCTGTCTCCAAAAAAACAAAAATCTATTACTGAGAATGAAAATATGCTCAAGTACTTTAAGAATGAACATACATACAGACAGCCAGGATTCTGAAGATTGCAGTACTACAGCCACGCTACCCTGAACGCGCCTGATCTCGTCTGAAGACTGCAGTACTGTAAAGTGATGCTGGACTGAGGATTTAGCTCAGAGGCTCAAGTACTTGCCTGGTAAAAGCTCAAGGTTCTGAGTTCGATCCCAGCACCAAAAAAACAAAAAAAAAGATGCTCCCTGAACTTTACCATGTAAGTGAATCACCTGGGGAACAGAATGCAGATTCACACTCAAAGGCATAGACAAGAGGCCTAGAGAGTCTGCAGCTTTCCCAGGCTCCTGGGCAACAAGTATGCTGGCCTAACGACCTACTTATGCAGGTCGGGTTGTCAGTATTTGTTTCAGAGCCTCTCAGGAATTGCCACGTGGGTACGACACATTTGCCTGTTCTCAGGGGCATCAAGCTAGTGAGAGAGAAGTCCAACTTTGCTGTGTAATGCTGCATTAGGCATTAATGCGGTTAGAAAATTGTTTAAGTTATAATCTGAAATGAAACAGAACTCCATGCTGAAAGTGCATACTAAATGCTACAGTCATTTTTAACCTTTTAGTAATAACAGAGATCTTTATTACCTGATCTTAAAGTCCTTTCTCAACCATGTGTATTCTTTGCTGGGGGGATTTGCTCTATGCAAATGACGTTTCGCTTGAAGAAAAGAACAGTAACTAGGTAGTGCGTACATAGACATTTAATAGACTTAATTCCCAGAGCTATGGCTGGTTTTCTTGTTAACTTTCAAAGTAGAAGTTTAAATCTCCAAAACTTTTCATTCTACCACAGAAAGTTAAAAACATCAAAATCAGTTGTCCCTTTCCTGGGCTCTTGGTCCCAGAGTCAGGGGCACCTTTTCAACAGAGAAAAATCAACATAGATGGCAGCTTTCATCCTCGCATCAGTTTTAAAACTCCCATTTTCTAGGACCAAGCTACTACCACGCTGCCTGCAGGGCCCAGTGCTGCACATCCGGTACCTGCTCTGCACCTGGCTTCTCCTAGAAGCCTGCGCTGGGCCTTGCCTCACTCACTCTCAGAGAAGTCAGGGTACCTGAGGTCTACTCCAAGGTACAGTGTTGGCTTAGGTCTCGGCATCAGTTTACATAACCTCTCCCGCCTGTGTCCCTGTGGGGCACAAGTTACATTGCCTACTTCTGTGCTTTTGCACATGATCCTGCATTTCTGACACTGGAAAGTCACTTTCCTGCCACCCTCCCATCTATGGACCTGTCAAAAATAAGCAAGTCTTTCCTTTAAAGCCCGGTTAACACCACCTTCTCCAATTGGCCTTCTAGAGTCCCACAAGGCCCCAGCTCATACTGTGAGCTTCTCCCCCCACCCCCTCACCCCCCGCAGACAGAAATAGCAGCCTGCTTTCTCTTTATGGCCATCCCACCCATCAGAGGACTACCCCAAAACTTCAACACACTGAATGGAATATCCAGCTCTGAAAATGCTCAGTGAAAATTGAGTTTCTACTACAGCAAATATCAATGCACCAGCAACTGGGCTCACAAATAACAGGATTTTCTACTGGGCTGGGAAATCAAAACTAAAACTGAAGAGAGAAAAAAGAAAACCAAAGCAATCAAAGGCGACTTTCCAGAAAAGTGTATGCCTTTACACCTTCCTCTCCTTCTGGAGGCACCTAAGTACTCTAGGGACACCTCTTTTTGACTCGCCAAACTTCACTGCATCCGAGGCAGGAACAGCAATGCCAGATCACTGAGGAATCACAGAGCCAATCCACCAAGACACAAACATTTCAGTTCAAAGGACACCAGCATGTTCTCAGGCCGAGAGGGGGCATCATCACCATCTGTGTAATCACCTCATGATGTGGCAGAATTCCTTCTGGGTGATCCACAATATTATTCATAACATGGAGTCCCCTCACGGTAAGGCCATGTGATTCATCTAGCCAACAATGAAACAGCAGTGCCCAAAGTAGAATCGAGACACCTTCACCTTCTCCTCAGCAGCTCCATGAGGGAATGGACTCACACCCCAAACCCTAGGACAATGGGGCTTCAGACAGAAGAAATACACAGCAGTGTGACACAGATGTTCTGCTGATTCTTTACTACATTTTAGCTACTCACCATACACTTCATAAGCATACTGAGGGGCAAACAACTTTAGAGAAAGAGAGAAATAATGATAATAGTAAACTACGGGGTATTTGCACAATTATGATACTAGATATGACTCGTGTTTACTCTCTTGGGTACAAGGTTAACACGGAACACTCATTCAACTAAACCTCTATAAACAGTTGGTTTTCCGCGATCACAGCCGCTCTTCCCACATCAGTGGGCAGCAGTGTTGAGGGAAAGCCAGATGTAGGTCCTATGTAATAAACACCAGAAAACCCAGAAACCAAAAGAGCAGGGAAAGTTGTTCATGTGCGTGGCCACCAGGAAGCCTTCTCCGACCTAAGTGCAGCTCCTGCGGAGCTGACAGGAACAGGTCTTCCTGCTGCACTCCAAGGGTGAGGAAGAACATGCCTCTCCACCCCCGTGTTTCACTGCAGAGTGGCTTGAGCAAGACAGAAGTGAAAACCAGCAAACTCTTCTCTTATTACCATGCACTGTACACACGCTAAAGGACAGAGAGGTGGAATCATCCACCTCGGCCGCGCCCAGAGCCATCTCTAGGCTCCCTGTGCCAGAAAGGCGAGGGCAGGCAGGCCTTCTGGGAACAGAGCACACCGGGAGGTTCTCCTACAAAGGAGCAGCTTCGGAGAGGAATTTCCCAGTCCTTTCGAGGACTGACCTCAACTTGCCACTGCACAGCCCCAAGCAGACGTCACAGTTAAAAGAGATCATCAAGTACTATAGTTACTGGAAAGGCCAAGAATAGAACACAGGTCTGCTGACCCTGGCCCTGGTGCCCAATCAAGCGTGTTCTCTCGGATGTAGATGCCCTTCCGATGTTTCAAGTCACTTGAGACTAGAAAGAGAAATAAGTTAATAATTGTGGAAGACAGAAGACAATGTGGAAATTATCTGGACTGGGGAATTTCCTATAAAAAGGAGCATGACCATAAGATAATTCCCACAAAGGAATTTTCCAACAAAGAACACTGGAAACTGCAAATTTTCTCATCTTTTGCAACCAAAATGAAAAAATAACCTTTGTCCTCCCCTCCCTGTGAGCTGTAAATGATTAGCTTGGCTGTGTGATAACTAAGGAAAATACTGAAGCCGAGGACCTCCCAGCTTTTTAATACCCAAGACTCAGGAACTCCTCCAATGCCACCAACAGAAGAAGGCTCACTTAGTAAACAACAGTCACGATGAAGCCACCACTGCTGCAAACCACTTTCCTGCTCATCCCAGCACTGTGCTCCGATAACAAGGCCCGGCACAGGCAGGGTCCTGGGTGCCAGCAGAACAGTGACTGGGAAAGGTCTCAGGATGGACAAGTTGAGAGCGGTGCACACAAGAAAAGCTGCTGCCTATAACAGGCACCATCCACAAGAAGGAACACCCAAGAGCGAGAAGAGGGGGCTGGGCATGGTGGTGCACATCTGTAATCATAGCACTTGGGAGGCTCCAGCAGGAAACAGAGCTGGAGGCCAGTCTGGGCTACATACTGAGTTCAAGGCCACTGAACTGTATACTGGGCCTCTATCTCAAAAAGGGGAGGGGGAGTGGCAGCAAGAAGAGGTTAGATGAAATTGACTCTAGTTTCTAACCAGAAAAACAGATGAAATGAGCTTTACCTAAGTTAAAGTTTAGCCAGGTCTACTTCCACTAGGGAGATAAAACACTAGATAAAATTATGCCTGGTGTTTCCAAATAATAGACAGCAGCTTTCGATTTAATGTCCAACTATGCTATTACACATTTATTTGTCTTAAACAGTCAAGATAAAATGACTGTCAAGAGATCTCTTCCACCAAGTTCCTCATGGTTTACAACTTCAGCAGAGCGCAGGACAGCTAACACTGGAGAGGCCGCCACAGTCTGGCCAGTCACACCCTTAGGACGAACCTACTCATTCATCTCCTTTTCACTCAGTCAAGCCAAAATTACACCTAGGTCAAGGCACTTCAATTAATTCTTAAACATCTGCATCAAACAGGAAGACCTGAAATCTTCAGGAAACTTAAAAGAGTACTTATTTTATTGTCCCACAGTAAATACCTCTTTCCAACCTGCTCTGGAAAGGTCAAAAAATTGATTAATCAGTTCCATTCTATATTTAATTTAATATTTATAAGCAGTTTTCTCTATCACTCTCAATGACCTATCTCAGCATAGTTAGATGCATAATAAATATTAAAAGTTTAACTTAATTATCATTGATTGATACAAGTCATCAAATACTACTGGGCTATGTATTTAAAATCTCAAAAAACTTCTTCCCTAGGCCAGGCATGGTGGCTCACGCCTGTAATCCCAGCACTCAGGAGGCTGATGCAGGAGGATCCTCGCAAGTTCGAGACCAGCCCAGCTACAAAATGAGCTCAAGGGCAGCCTGAACTGCAATGCAAGACCCTGTCTCAAAAAGACAAAAAAAAAAAAAAAAACCTTCTTCCCCATTATGTGTTACCATGATCCCTAAGGTAGTATTATATATGTAGTTAACGTCCAGAAAAACAAATAATTTTTAACAGGGCAAATCAAGTAAGAGGAAGTCAGCAAACAACACCCAACAGAAAACAAGAGAGCAAACCAGCAAGGACCGCCCCTTCCTTTATAATGGATATTCTTCAGTCATCCCCAGTTTCCTAAAAAAGCAGCCCACTGGGGAGGCAGGTTAAATATTAAAGCCACCTCTCCAGTCCTAAGGGGAACTTCCTGCTACCGAATGCTGAGGCTAAGTAGTTTATTTTGTCCCCTCCTCAGGACTCCCCATTCTGTGGCCTAGCTAGCAGCAAGACTTCCCCAGGGGGTCCTCAGTACCACCAGAAAGGAGATCAGGAATCAGGCAATTAAGGTGAGCTTGAATGCCTTCCCAACATTACCTTCATATAATTTTACTCTGAATTTTCCATAGCAAACCATTCTATCACAACTTTATCAGGAGTTCCACAGCTGTCAGATCTCAGGCCTAGCTCTGCGATACAAAAGGACTTTTTAAAAAGCTCCAGTTAAACAACTTACAAAAGCCCTGGTTTATCAGTCCAGTGAAAAGTGCTGCCTTTTAAGGCTGGAATAGTAAGAGTTACAACCACTCTGACACACAGCAACATTAAATAAAGAGGGGAAATCCCAACAGAATTCGAAGTATAGGGAATCATAAGCCTTTTAATTCTATCAATGTGTGTGGTTGATGAATTTCACTCCTTACCAAATTAGTGATTAATGGTATCGTCAGCCACTGCATTTAAAACTAGATTTTTTTTTAACAAAATAAATAAATAAATAAAGTTAGAGGTTAAGTTTCCAGCAACGCTTGCACCTCAACTCACTAATTCTGCTCCCAAAGACCTTGCTACAGTTAGGACATATTCTTCAGAGAGGTAAACATGTCCCTTTAGCATCTAAAACCATGAGCTAAAATTAAAAGTCACGGAAGTGAAGCAAACAATTGTAGAGGCCAGACTTCGTCTGAGCACAGCACAGAGTTAAAGGAAACCATTTCGTAAAATCAAATGTAGAGAAGCAGCAGGAGCAAAGAGGAAAAAAAAAAAATCAAGTTACATAAAGTCTGATTGTACTCACCGTTTCCTTATTGGGAAGCAGCTCCTTTCTAATTCTGAAGAAGTTCTTCCCGTACTGCCTGAGCCCCTTAACGAAGCGCTTCTGTGAGAAAAAGAAACAACAAATAGGATGTAAAGCCAAAAACAAAACAGGATGTCAGCAAAGCGAAGATCTCTGCAATCAGCAGAATAACCCCGACGGAAAAGTCCTAGCTAGGGACGCTGGCTCAGCCGGGGCGGATCAGGAGCACAGCTGGGACTCACTGGCCTCCAGCGGAACCCCGAAACGGGGCGCGGGCTGAGAGGAGGGCTTCACGGGTCGGGGACCAAGACTGTCCGCCCCGCCGCAGCACGGCGGTGTCCATCAAGGTGTAAACACAAACATGCCCGCGCTTCCAGAACAGCACCCCCGCCTTCCGCCCGAGAACGAGCTGACCAGCAGAGTCCGCAAAAGGGGAGACGGCCGCGCAGGGGCCTCCTCCATAGAAGGGCGCCCCAGAGGGTTAAAAGGCCTCCTTCCGTAATCCCAGGAATGCACCAGGCAGCACTGCTATCGCGGAAGCCCACAGGGAGTGGGTCCCGGCGGGCCTGCCCCGCCATCTCCGGCACCGAACCCCGCGCCGAATAGATGCCTCGGCCCCTCCGCCTCCCTCTCCGCAGCAGTCTCAGCTCTCCCAGGGCAGGCCGGAGACTTTCACTTTGTCCCATTCCTCGCGAGCAGCCCTCCCACCTCGGGGTTCCGAGTCCAGTCTGCGCGGCCGCCCCGCAGCCACAGGTCAGCCTTCGGGTCTGCGGCCAGGGGCCGCCGCCTGTCACTCGGCGCCGGCTCCACAAAGCGCAGGGCGGAGGCGGCGGCGGGCTGTTCGGCGTGTGGCCGTGGCGGGGCCGCAAGGCGGGGAGCACGAGGCTGGGCCGCCGCAGCAGCCGCAGCCGCCGCCGCCACCGGGGGAGGAGGCTGGAGCGCGGAGCGCGGAGCCCGGCACGGCCGAGGGCAGCTGCAAAAGGCGGCCTGGATTGCCGGGCCGCGCCTGGCCCCGCCCCCGGCCGACCCCCGCTGGGTAGCGGAGCCTCCTGGGCCCCTGCGCTGGGCTTTCAAGGTCCTGCTTCAGAGTCGGAGTGCGTCAGGCGGCGAAGCACAAGAAACTTCCTTCCCACCGCGGCGGGCGTGGGGAAAGGGCGCCTGCAGGTCCAGGTCCTCCTAGGGCCGTTGGGTCTCCAGCTCAAGCTTCGGGGGTCACAGGCCTGCCAACTGTGGGCCGCAAGCCTCGCTGGCGAAAAAGGGGGCCTATGGGCTGACCCCCACCACCCCTTCGGGCACGCGATTGTGGGCAGCCGTTCCCTTTCCAGCCCAGGCACTAGCCTGCACTTCGCAGGACGCCGATCCACAAGTAAATCACTGCGGAAGAGTCCCAGGCAATAAATCACCTGCCCACCGGGGAGAGGGGCCCTCCTGCTCCTGGTGTTTGATATTGGCCGGGCAAAGGTAGAAGAGGCCCAGATTGGGCCTGCAAAACCTATCTGCAACCTCCCATCCCAGTCCTGGAGGCCTTGTGTTTTCTAATTTCACCCCTTGCTAAGATATGACTCATCACTGTCAAATTCCAGGGCAATTCACATAGTTTGAGGGGAAAAATCTGTCAATTAACCAGCAAGCTGCGCAGCTTTCTCTGGTCTGAAGAAGTGGCCTGTGTTACTGGACAACAGTATCATTCATATACTCAACAGGCATCGCGGGCTGTGTGCACACAGCATCTCCACGGGCTGTGGAGGCAGAGATGACCCTGCCCTCAAGGAGCTCCAGGCTAAGCAGGGAAGCAGACAGTGAACAGATGGACCTCTGGACTTGCAGAGAAGCAGCCCAGGAACAAAAGGTGTGGGTGGAGCTCCAAGGAGGAAGCCCCTTTGCTCTGCTTCCTGCTGTCTTAGAGAAAGCCACAAAGGAGTCTGCCAGGTGGACTCCAGCAGGCCTTCAAGTCATCCAGGAAGGGTACAAGAACATTCTAGGAACTGCGAGGAGAGGGTGTTCAGACAGGAGTGCCTGCATTAAAGACTGAGAAGCAGCTGACAGTGGGGCTGCAGTGAGCACAAAGGAGCTAGGGTTCAAACTACGGGATCAGATGTGCAGAGTAGGAGTGTTCCCTGCAAAGACTGGATAGAGACTGCTCCAGGGGCAGGTGGCCCAAGTGTGAATTAGGGACTGATCAAGGGAGGCCAGTGGCACAGCCCAGGTGTGAGGTGAAGGGGGACCTGACCTACTGTCATCAGAATTTCTGCTTCTTGCTGGGCAGGTGGCACATTCCCTTAATACCAACTACTCAGGAGCCTAAGGCAGAATGATCACAAATTCACACAGCCCACTTAGCAAGACCCTGGCTCAAAAGATAAAAAGGGCTGCGGATGTAGCTCAGGGGTAGAGTGCTTCTAGGCCTAATCCTCAGGACTGAAAGGAAAAAAAAAAGACCTTCCAGGCCACCACAAAGCCACATGAAAGACATGCTTGAGCGTACCTGAGACTCAGCTGCACCCCAGCCCACCACTGTGGCCAAAGGCAGGTAGTGCTGCAGGGTGTCAGTGCTGCTTTACAAGAGCCCAAAGGCTGCCCTCACCCATGGCCAGTGCAAGCGAGTCTGCCAAAGGTACAGACAGGCCCCAAGCTCACTTCCACGTGCTGCACAAAAGTGTCATGGGCCTATGTCTGTCGAGTTGGTGGAGACCCTTTGGACTGAAATGGATGGGACTCTGAGAAATGCCTGAAAGGAAGTCCCCATACAGTCACTGGTTACAGTGAGGCAGTAGTTGTGGACTAAGGCAAACAATCTCAGGCCGAGAATGTCACTGAAGGTACTTTGAATGCCAGAAAGTAATAAATTAAAACTGTCTCACTTTCTTAAAAAATTTATTGAGCATCCAGCATTTTAAAATCTAGAATTAAAAAAAAAAAAAAGATATTCATAGACTTCACCAGAAGAGGCCATATCTGTGCAGGCAGAGGGACCTGAAGGAGCCACTTTGGATGGCAGTAGGGAATGGGAGCTGAGTGGGTGATCTGGAGGGTACAGACAGGGAAATGCCAGAACCATGAACTCAAATGTGGGCTTCATCAGGTGACATGCGACAGGTTTATCAGAAGCCAGTGACACAAGGCAGCCAGCATGTGTGGAAGGCTGATTCTGGAACTTCAGGGTAATGTGCTGAAGGTGGACAGGCGAGTTCAGATTCTGTTTCCTCCCATTTGGCATGATGCAATCAGGTGGACATCATTCTAGTGCACTATTAGTAAATACCTACTAAATGCTAAGAACCTCATTTATGAATTCAAAACCCGTGCTACCTAAGACAGAAGGCCTTATTATTTTCCCCATTTCACAGCCAAAAAAATGGAGACTATACAGTTAAGTAACCTGAGCAAGGTCAACCAACTCCTCAGAGGTCAAGAGCTCCAACTGAGTCCCCAAGCCCACGTGCCCTGCTGCCTCCTCTGTAAGCACAGGCATTAGTGGTGACTGTTTTGTGACTGCACTTTGCAGTGGGTCGGCATCAGCTCACCAGCTACTCGCTACTCTCCCTGAAGAAGACTGCTCAACGCCCTCCTGGCCTGCCCACCCCACGCCAGTGCTGGGGTGGGCCTGTGTCCTTCCCTTAGCCTCCTGACCTGTCTCCCTCAGCCGGCCTGGTGTATGTCTCTGTCGACTGTTTTGAAACCATAGGTTTACCCTGAGTGCCACACGTCTTCTCCCTGGCCCCCACCTAGAAGGAGCACTCTAAGCTCTGCGATCAGTGTTCGCACCCATGCACGCAGTCTGACCGACTTCAGGGCTCTCTGGGTCTACCCTGCCCACCTTCCAGGGCCACTTGTAGAGGTGCCTCTCAAAACCACTTGTAGAGGTACCTCTCAAAACCAACTCTTCCCACTCCAGAATAAACTTCCTGTCCAGTACTTAACATTCACTTGTCTGTACAAGGCCTGTCCATCCGCAAGTCTGCAATGCTGCGAGGTGACATTATGACGCTTTGCCTCCCTGTGGCAGCACGCAGGAGCCATTCACTGCATGTTGGAAGCGTAGGTGAAAACCAACCTTCATGTGAGGAATGCCTGGGCTGGGGTGGGCAGAGTGGAAATTAACAGCCTATTGAAAGCAGCAGGGCCTGTGCTGAACGCTGGAGAGAGGAAGCTCTTCTGGCTTTCCTTAGGTCAGCTGGGCTAATTCTCTTCTCAACCTCCACCTGCTAGCTACAAGTCCTTCTCAAAGCTGTCCTCTATGCTTTCTGCTCTCTTAAAACCCCTCCTAATATGGTCTCTGCTATGTCTTTAGCTCTAAATGTAACACAACTCAGGTGTGGTGGAACATGCTTATAATCCCAGCATTTGGGAGATTGAGACAAGAGAACTGCCCCAAGTTAAAGGCCAACCTAAACTACATACTGAGACCCTGTCTCTAAACAGACAAATAAAGGTAACCCAAGGTTCTCACAAGTGTTTGTAAGGTGATATCTATGTTCCAAGCCACTGAGAACATTCACCTGACTATGTCATATACTTCTCAAGCCACTTCCTGAAATATGAATTTGACACCTGGTGGGTAAGGAAACGTACCACATGTGTCCATGATTATGCTATCAAGCGTAAAGCACTCTTGGACCCACTCAAAAAAAAAAAAAAAAAAAAAAAAGAGGAAGTTAAAGCTTCATGTGGCCAGTACTGTCACTTCTCTATGGAAAGCCACAAGGCCTCAAACCCAGCAAAACATCTGCTTCTTAGGGACCAGCTTCTACCCTGTGGTTTACCAGAAATTGAGCCTTTAAAACTGAAACAGAGATGGCCCCTTAAGAGCAGAGAGTGACTGGGATAGGTCAAGATGAGAAACAGATCTCTGAGGCTGTGGTCTCCTTTCCCTCCATGGATTCATCCCCCTCAAATGAAGACCTTGATGTTTTGAACACTAACTTAATAATTAACACTGTCAGCTTATGAATAGACAGGTATTATTAAGCTTCTAAACAAAGTCCATGGACACAGGTTGTTTCTTAACAAACTTCCAGCGTTCAGCTGGAATCCAGCATTTCTACCTAGTACTTCATTCTTTATTCCTTCCTTCAAGGCTTCATCCTTTATTGCTATGTCCACTTGTCTTTCTGTCCCCAGCCGTATATAGCTATTAGGGTGCCAGGATGCCCAAGGGGAAAGAAGAATGTGTGCATTTAAGAGGTGGTGAGTCACTGGCTTGGGTCACCCTCCAATGCCAGGAATTCTGCTTTCATAACCCTCGAGCCTGCGGGCTGCCCACTCATGAACGCACAAGCTGAGGGCCTTGGAAGATGGCACATGCTTCTCTGGGGCACATCTTGTCCCACCAATCTGAGTGTGCACCTTGCATACACAAAATAAGTCATTTTCTATTTCTGTATCCTCATAGCCAACTGAGATCCAAACAGAAATACATGTTCATTTATGGCATGGAGGTTGTTCTTTGTTTCCTGCTACTCTAACATTTAGACAAATTGTTATATGCTGTTACTGAGCTGAAGCATCCTATCACCGGGAGAAGGTATCTACCTATAAGTCTCTAGCAGAGAAAACTTCAACTTCCGGTTAAAAAAAAAAAAAAGCAAGTACCTGAATCTAGTACGCATAAGCTGGGTTTTATTAGAATGGATCTGGGAAATGCTACATCCCGTTTTTTGGGAGAATGGAAAGGAGAAGTCTTAGGATCTAGTCTAGTCTTCTGTTTCACGAAGCAAGTTTAAACACAGCCGGTAACAGGAATACAAATAATCAGACCAAAACACAGTAACATTATGCAAGGTGTGACCAAAACATACAGTTTAACTATTTAACTATTTTAAAAAATTTATTACAGGGCTGAGGATTAGCTCAGTGGTGTAAGCGCCTGCCTGGCAAGTGCAAGGCTGTGAGTTCGATCCCCAGTACAAGAAAGAAAGAAAACAAAACAGTAAAAGACATTATCATTAATGACTCTCAAAAATCTCGGCCACACTCCACACACACTTGTCTCACTGTTCCCACCACCTACCGAGCAGGTTGGGACATCCCCTTGGCGTGAGTGTCTTTACTTACGCTGGCACTGCTGCCTCAGTGTCCTGAGCTGACTCAAAATGTTTGCCTTTCATGGTCATTTTGACTTAGGGGAACAGCCTGCCAAATCTGGTAAAGAAGGTAGACGGGGGACATACAGCGACGAGTCTGCTTTTCTTTTCTTATCTTTTCTTTTTTTTGGTACTGGGGATCGAACTCACGACCTTGAGCTTGCCAGACAGGCAACTCATGCTGCTGAGCTAAATCCCCAGCCCCGAGTCTGCTTTTCAGTGGATGGTTCTCAGCACAGCATTCAGTATATATTTTTTTTAAATCATACCTCAAAGACCCTCAAGAAAAAGGACTTCCAGAACTGTTCCACAAAGTGGCCAGAACAATGGGATGAGTGTGTCTGAAGTGACGAGCATTAATGGCACTGTGACTTTCACTGTAATAAATTGTATCATTTATTGTATTTTCTGTCATACCTTGTAGGACACCAAATACCTGACCCAGGGTAGGTGCATCAAGGTGACATGTGAACAAGTGAGAGCCTCAGGTCTGGGTGGAGCCTCAGAATGGAATCAAGAGTGCGATGGGTGCTGCCGCCAATGTTTACATTTCAAGATAGTGTTTCTCCAAAAAACTCTGCAAATGGGCAAGTAAAGCCTAGACTCTCATAATTTACTCTTGTTTTAATCTGTTTACCTTTTATTTTTTTTCTTATTTAATTTTTTTTGGGGGGGCGGGTACCCGGGATTGAACTCATGACCTCGTGCTTGCTAGGCAGGTACCTGTGCCACTGAGCTACATCCCCAACCCTTGTTTACCTTCTAAATTATCCATAAAATACCTGCTTCGTGTAACTAAAAAAAGAAATCTAAATATTAAATTGGAAAGCAGATACATGAGCACTGGGCCAAGAGTACATCCTCCGGAGGTCAGGCACGCCTGTGGCCCTTGTCCTCCAAAACATCCTGGCACCAAGTGAGATGGCGCAGGATCTGCCCCTGCCTGCAGCAAGAGAGAGAGAGAGCAAAAGGAGAGGTGAGGCCACCAGTGCAGCTAAAAGACACCCCTGCATTAACCCCTGGCTGAGAGCTTTCCAAATTAGCTCCCCCAGTGAATTTTGACTTGTGTATCACAGTCAGCAGTGCACCAAGACTTCTGTGAAGCACCGGCTCCTCAGTCCCCTTCCATAACTGTTTAGAAAACACTGCAGGTACTAAAATGATTCCCACAGAGAAAATGGCTCCTGCTCTGCCCTGGTGTCTGCAAGGAATTTTATGTTAATGACTTATTAGTTCTCAGGGAACTGAAGTGCGGGCAGATCTGCAAGTCAGCAACCTGCAGGCCCCCAACCCAGACAACAGTGTAGCCCCTCACTCAGGCAGGACGAGCAGTGTACCCACAGAGCTGCAGCAGTGCTGTGTCCTAACTGTGCCCTGTGGTACTGGGGGCAGGAAGGGAGGAGAGCCCGATGCCAGGCATGGGAAGAAAAGCCTTTCCCAAAAGGCACACTACACACTGCCTTTCTGTCTCCCTGGCTGCCACAGACAGCCTGGCCCAGCAGAGGACAAACTGTGGTCACCTGCATCTTCCCCCAGCATCCACACCTGAGGCCCAAATCCCCTGTCCTTTGGTTTTAAATGTTTACATGAAAGGGGGGCCTTCTTGTGTATAAAGCGCTACTTTTTTAACAAACAGCACCTGAAACAATCTGCCCTTCTCCAGTATAAATACACTCCACACTCACTAGCTGTTACTCCAGGACAGCTAGAGTTAATAGTTAGACTCATTTAGATGTTAAAAACAGCGAACAGTAAAGAGACTCATCAGGGTCTTCATCAGTCCTCACATGTGTCTAGTGCTGCCCACTTCCCTGCTGAGAACGGAAGCCAGGCCTGCTACTCTGAGCAGCAGCCTGGGGTCTCAGCACAGCACCCTGACTGAGGTATTATCATGGACACCAAGGTCCCGAGTCCACAGAACTGGGAACAGCTCGGAGAGAGCAGGGCTGGGAGAAGCACAGGTGTGCGTGCCAAGTGCGTCACGGTACACCCTCCAAGACAGGCGTCACCGAGTCTATTCTACAGACACAAATCTAAAGCCTGTGCAGACTGAAGATCCTGCCCCCACCTGGACGTCATCACCACCAGGGCCAGGACGCAGGCCTGCTGAGGAAACAACGGTGGAAGGAAGAGTCGCAAAGTCAGTGTCGGCCAATCTCCAGCGCTCTCAGTGATACAGACAGCCCACTGCAGCATGTGTGCCACGGGCTCCACACCCCAAGTACTTCGAGGGGTTCACACAGTGACGGGGATAGTCCACCCACACAGGGACGGTGAGGCCTCCCTGCCTCTGTCTTGCACATGTGCCGCGGGCCCCAGGCGGCCTTCCTGTAATACTTCCTTCACGGACCTTAAGGCTCGCAGAGCAGCCCTCCAGCCTCCTTTATCTAGGCTGCCGGGGTCTTGGAAAAGTCACTCTGCCTGCATCCGCATACCAGTTCTACCCACCTCCCTGCCCTGAGGACCAATGCTGCCACCTCAGGCACTTTCAGGGATCTAGGCCCACCCCGAGGATTCACGGTAGACATCTGAAGCTCTCACAGGATTGGAGTCCCCTTACCGAAGTTCCACTTGTCATCTCTCCATTCGCCTCATAGCCCTAGCACCTCAGAGCCCCCAGCTTCGCTCCCCAGCTGACCTGCTTTCTTAGTACCCATATCCCCACTCATGTCACCGCCACAGAAGCCCCCAAGGAAATACATGGCTTGCCCTCAGCTCTGCTCCCGCTCCTTTTTATCCCATGCTTACAAGTCACTATTTATGTTATTCTGCCACACTAAGGATCAAACCCTGGGCCTCACAAATTCGAGGCAAGCATTCCACCACTGTTTTAAAAAGTTACACGGATTACAGGGGATTTAGCTCAGCAGTGCGTGCCTGGCAAGCGTGAGGTAGATCCCTAGTACCAAAAAAAAATTATACAGATTTATACTCATGAAGAAAAAGCATATATTAGAGTATATGCTGCATAGTATTTGTGTTAAACCTTGTCCCACAAAACAATTTGGCTTAGGGTGCATAGTTCTGCCACTGGGTAATTATACCCCCTTGTACCGGTCAGAAGCCCTCTGTCGGTTTCCACATCCCCAAGTCTAGAATGTGTGGGCCTCTACCATCTTCAAAGCCTAACTACTAAGCCTGCACTTCTCCAGGATCAGGAGCAGCAGGGAGTTAGGTAGACAAGGATGGCTGAACTCTTTTCAAAAGCAGAAGCTGCTACTTCTGCTGATGGTTTGTCAGCAGGCTTGGGTACCTTGATAGAAACAAAGAGATCTTTTCCCTAGCCTAGGGCCAAAAGATTATGTGGCACTCAGTGACAAGCTCCAGTCCACCCCCCACCCCGTAGGTAAGTGCCTCCACTCCTACTGAAGGCCTCTCTGGGATCACAGTGGCTGGAGGAATGAATTCCAGGAGTTCTTGGTCCTCTTCCCTCCCAAAGGCCAGAGACACCGTGAGAACCCTGGAGGCCAGGCCTAATACAACCACACCTGAGTCTTCAGGGATGCACTGAGCTTAGGATACCAATACTTCACAGCTGCAATCACTGCTTTATTTTTGAGATCCTTCGGGGTCTGAGCCAAGGCAGAACAGCAGCCTCTTGCCATGGCCCAGTGGACCCTGCAGGTGATGTGCTAGAAACTTCTACAGAACCTAACCACATTTATTTCCACAATCTCTCCTGCCATACCTGTAACCTTAGTAGATTCAGGGAAGGTGGAACAGGGAGGAAGCCTTTGGGTACCCCTGCTGATCAATCCCCTCATCTCACAGGAAGCGACCAAAGCCCATAGAAAATAAATCAAGCCAACAAATGAAACTACATACAAAACCTTTACACGTGTGACAATGTGTTTGCCAGAGGTAGCACCCCAAACTGACTGCACCCCACACACCACACTTCCCAAGGAGAGGGTGACACGAGGGCCTCAGTTTCCTCCTCTGGAGCCAAGGGGACCTTTCACTGTCTCACTCACAGAATGTGACAGAGGTGGCCCCAGGTGACTTCTGAGGCTATATCAGAAAAGCAACACTGCTTCTTCGTGGTTCACTTTCTCCAGACACAGGTCTCTGGAGGCCTGAGTTACACTTTAAAAAGTCCAGCCACCCTGACAGCATGAGGCTTGACAAACCATGAGGGACAGAAATGCCTCATTCACTCCAGCTGGTCTCAAGTAGCTAATGTGTCTCCTGCCCAGCCACAAGAGGGAAGAAGCTGTCAAGGGTCCTCCCCCCACCCAACCCCACTAACTGCGACCTTACCACGCCTAGCAAGTCAAACTCACAGAGCCTGAGATATCAAAGGATCAAAGCCTGGTTTTAAATTGGAGTAATTTTTATTTTTAGGGGTAATCTGTCAGGTACCAATAGGAAACCAATATAAGATTCATTAAAAAAACCACTAAAAACTTCAACTTCAGTGTTAGTCAACTACTAACTGATTAATTTTGCTTTAGTGTGAGATAGGATCTCATCATGTGGCTCAAACTGGCCTTGAACTCACTGTGTAACTTGAACCGTTTGTGAACTTGTGGGATCCTCCTGCCTCAGCTCTCTGAGTGTGGGATTACTCCTGTGCATCACCATGCGTGGTTTCAACTATTAATTTAAATGAGTAAAGAATTTCAATTATACTTCCTTGGACAAGTGTAATTTGCATGCCCTATAACTCTATAACTTGTTTGGCTTTATTTGAACACCTAGCTCTTATCACTACACATGCTATGACATGATATATGATATGTCTCTGAGTAGGAGAGGGAAACAAAAGATCATTTGCTCACTGTGAGATCCCTAAGACCTAGAATGGCACCTGACG
Source organism: Hydrochoerus hydrochaeris (assembly GCA_004027455.1). Taxonomy (NCBI): domain Eukaryota; kingdom Metazoa; phylum Chordata; class Mammalia; order Rodentia; family Hydrochaeridae; genus Hydrochoerus; species Hydrochoerus hydrochaeris. The sequence goes on along the minus strand of PVLA01007736.1, from coordinate 36,624 downwards.
GTGGGGAGCAGGTGACCCATGATCACAGGGATGCACACATTAATGTACCTGGGGTACCCTGGTTTAGTCTTTCCACTGACTGCGTGACCTCTAATCATCTGCCCTTCAGCTTGATTCAAAGTTTCTGGCTCTCTTACTACTACCAATGAAACCAACAGATACCCAGCTCTGTCAGTTCTAACTAGAGGCACCAAAGCATCGCTCAGCATTCAGAGGAAAGCCAGTGATTTCCTCTGTCAACACACCTGTGTACAGAAGCCCTTCCCGGACAGACCCATATAACAAATAAAAGTGACTCCGACTTCTGCTCAAAGACCACACACCCAAGGTGAAAGGGCCCACGTGCTGGATAGGGAAGTAGCAATGAAGTCCACCAGTGAAGGCACTGAGCCCATTCCTTTCTCTGTTAGGGCCTGCTGGGCCAGCTGAAGGCCCTTCATTCCTGCAGGCCCAATGTAAAGCACCACCCTGGGTGAGTGCCAGCAAGCATGCTTTAGTGCACTGTCTACTCAAGTGAGACCAGCTAGGTAAACAGCACACTAACTGATGCACAAGTTCTGCCAGCTAAATACTTCTTGCCAATTATGGCTACATGGCTAAGCTGAAATTAAAAATAACTCAATGCTAATAACAGAACCCAAACAGGCATTCTCTCTCTGCAATACCACCCCAGAGTCTCCACATAAATGCCCTGTACAATGGCTCATAAACAGGTCACTATAAGTTCACTTTTCCTTGGCAAAGCAGATTCCTGTACAGAGGAAAGAGGAATAAACTAAAGAAAAGAAATGTGGCTTGTCTGTAAGGCATAAAGGAACAAAGCCAAACATCTTTAGTGAGGAAGTATTTTTGCAAAACTTGTAATTAAAAGGATGCAGAGGAGTGGCCGCCAAGTAGAAACAGAACGTCAGCCCCAAATTGGAGCCAAATATTTAAGTTTGAATTATATAATAGTCAGAAGTTAAAAAGAAACAGGTAAAACTAATGGTAGTACTTTGATGATATTAAATATATTCAATAGTATGTTTAAAATACTACCATTTCAACAGGTAGCCAATATAAAAATTATCAATGAAATATTGCCTAGTTTCTTTTTCTTTTTTTTGTACCAGGAATTGAATCGACAACCTCATGCTTGCCAGGCGGGTGCTAATGCTGCTGAGCTAAATCCTATCTAGTTTTTCTTTCTCAGTCTTCGATCTCTTTTATTTTCTTTTTGTAGTTTTTGTTTTATTTCTCCCTTCCTATCTTTGCAATCCACTATGTATCTTCCCCTGACAGCTCTTCTCTCCTTAGACCACCATTTGGCACCTTTTAGGTAGCCAGTAGCTACCACCCTGGAAAGTACAAATCTAAAATAATCCTGGCTTCTTGTTTAAATAAAATATCACGACACTTACAGAAATGAGATTGTCTTATAAAGGAGTAACTATACTGCTACAATCATAGATGGTAATGCCCTGTGTCCATGTTTCTAAAATAAACAAAATTATATAGGCCTGATATGTCAAATTAAGGAAAACTTATCTTCCAGAAGAACTTAACAAAATCTGTAAATTATGATCACCCTACTTTCCCACCCAGGAAAACAGGCCCCAAAAGTACTGCAGGCCCCTTCTGCTCCTGGCAGAGAGGAGGTACATGGGCTTCGCTTCCCCTCCATGACAGTATGGACCTGGGTCCGCACTGAGCCTGCTTCATTGAAGAATGATCTCCAAAAGGGAGACAACACTGTGACTAAAGAATGCGGTGCAGTGGGGGTGGGGAATATTTCCAATCACAAAATTTGACCTCAGTCATAAAGCAGACACATGTCTAACCTGTGGTGGTTCACTGTTTTCCTTTGGTGCTATGCTGTCCCCATGCAGGGGGGCTATCATGTTTTCAAGAGAGCCCCCCATTGGAGGACCCCCCCCCAGGTTGGGGGCTGCTATGGGCCCTACCATGCAGCTGCTCTGCTGGTTGTTTGGAACAATAGTGCTCCCATGATACCTCATTCTTGCTGAAAATATTGGTAGTAAGGGAGCATGAACACAGCTGTGTGTAAATTACATACACAAACAGATTAGATCTGTATATTTACAGGGAATGCAAACATACTAATAGGGCATTTACATGCACAGTTGGATACACAGGGCTGCATGCAAGGTGGAGTGAGTTCCAAAGCACTTCTGTAAAATTTTGTAAAAAGCAATGCTGCAGCCAAGCTAAGCAAGGCTGAGAGTGCCCCCGCCCCTGCCACATGGGACAGACCCCTCCTCGTTTTCATTTCTAATGCTGTAAGAATTACCTGAGACTCTATGGAGAAGAAATCTCAACAAGAACTGTTAGATCTGACTTTTATAAGAAAAACAAATCAATACAGACTAACCTTTACAGTTGTAAGACTATAATTATACATGGGGGTGGCAAAAGAAGGCACTGTTGGCAGCAGGAAGCAACGGTGTCCAGTTCAGAATGAAAGTGGCAGCTCTCGCTCCTGCGTAAGTGATGCCTGCACATGTGAAGAGGAAGGCCTGAGAGGACACCTGCAAACAGCGCCCACAGTAAGGCACAGGCCTTGGAGTCTTAAAACTGTTTTAACAGAATATACTTTGGACAGTCTCAGCTTCACAGCAAGGCTGGCAGGCAGTAAACATCTTCCACACACTCGGGGCTTTGGATTTTTCGTCTTGTTTTGAAAGCAGGGAGAAGAGCAATCAGCACTGTGTGCTTGTCGTATCAAATCAGCAGTGGAGACAGGCATCATGGAAGCTGCTCTCTGGTTCCAGGTCTGGCCCTGTCCAGGGCTCACAGTGACCTCAAGCCAGCCACCAACATTCCTCGGCCTGTGTTTCTCGGGAAACATGGTGTCCCAAGTACCCCAATTTACCAGAAAAAGGACTAACTTATAATGTTGAAAGCCAGGGATTTAGCTCAGAGGTAAAACACCTGCCTGGCAAGCTCAAGGCCCTGAGTTCAATTTCTAGTACCAAAAAATAAAAAAATAAAATGTTGAAAGTTCCAATTTAAAGAGGAGGAAAAAATGGTAATAATCCAACTAAATAAAAAACATTAACCTATATATACATGGACAGACACATCATGACAAGCTATTATAAGGCCCTAATTTTATTCTTTAAAATGTCTGCAACAGGGCCAGGGGTTTAGCTCAGCGGTGTAACTGCCTGCCTAGCAAGCACAAGGTTGTGTGTTTAATCCTTGGTACCCAAAAAATAAATAAATAAATGTGTGCAACAAAGTCGCCTGATTAATATTTTTTGTGTTTTAGTTTTTCTTTATACGGTATCGAGAGAGAGAGAGAGAGAGAGAGAGAGAGAGAGAGAGACAGAGACAGAGACAGAGACAGAGACAGACACACACCTAGACCCCATTTGTGAGGCCTGGGTTTACCGTGCTTACAGTTCCACCAATAAATCATCTCACAATCTGGGCTTGGAAAAGCACTGGCCACGGTTTGATTGCTCCAGCCCCAGGTTGCCAGGCAACCAGCACAAGGGGGAAGTCTGAGAACCGCTGACAGATAGCCAAGTGGCTGAAACAACAGACTTCTCTCTGTCAAAAATGTGTTCAGAGAGCTACTTGCCCACCTTTGCTCTCTGCTTAACACTCATGATTGTAAAATCCAAAATCAAAAGGCCACTGTAATAAAAACACACTTCTTGCTCAATTACTAATTGTTAAAAAGCTGTGGGGAGGACCAGATTGCAGTGTATGGCAACAGAAACGTGACACTGTAAATGAGATAAAAGTCTGCAGTAGGCAAGAAACCTGATCTAAATGTAGCTCTGCACTTTCAAGTCAGGGGGCCTGCTGCACAGAGGAAATCAGCCACCTAAGAAAGCACCAGGAAAAAAAAAATGAGTATTAAGAGGTTTTAAAAAACCCCAAACCAAACAGCTAAGTGGTCACAGGTCAGTATTACCAAATGATAGAACTAGGAAATGCAGTCTGGAGACCACAGAAGTTTCCTCCTTCTCAGGGGGATTTCTGGCAGATCCTTGGCGGTACCGGTCGCTTTCCTAATGCTTCAAAGTACACTGGACTAAGGGAGACATCATATCCTCAGCCTAATGCTGATAATAGTACCTAAGACCTGAGAGTCTATGGCAACATTTTAAATACCTTCGGTACATGTCCTAAGCCAGTGACATGGTGCCACTGTCCTAACTAGCATGACCTCTACACAATGTCCTTCCATGAAACCACTTTATTGAACTTGTCATCTTGTATGCTTTGGAAACTATCTGTGGTATTTGGAAGAGACACAGTTCTTAATCTATTTTCTGGTAAAGCCTAACCCCTTCTAAAAATGGCTTGTAGATGCCCAGAATAAAACATGAAACTGCAAAGGAAACTAGCTATAATGAAATTCCACCATCGAAACATTTTTTAAAGTTAATGAACATTAAGAATATTACACTAGAGTCATATATGTGCTTTATTAATATTAAATAACGAGACCTAGCAGAGGGTTTTCCTTTGTGGTTTTGGGGGGGTATTATTTTGTTTTTTTCAAAATAACATAAACACATATGATAAACTCCTGCAGGGCAAGCAGAAAGTGTTTCATCATTGAATCCCAAAGTAACACGCAGCCTGGTGCCTGCAGCTCTCACACTGGCCCTCTCCTCGCCTGGCCTTAGCCCACCTCCAACGAGACCTTCCCCGTCGGGGCTCTCCCAGAACTGAGAAGTGCTTCCATACCAGGGCTCATAGGTCTAGCGTCGTCAAAGCGGGCACACAGCGCTGGGGATTTAGCTCAGCAGTGTAAGTGCCTGCCTGGCAAGCACAAAGTTGTGAGTTTGATCCCGGTAGCAAAAAAAAAAAAAAAAAGTGGGCACACAGACATGACAGGCTGCATAAGGATAAGTGGAATCAAACAGCACTAACAGAACTCAGTTTCTGGCCCTCAACTTTACAGCTCTATCCCTAAAATCCACCAGTGTGAGAATGTGCACTCCCCAGGTGGGGGTCCCTCAGTCAGTCTTGTCTCTCTCTCCACGCAGACGACCTCCTGTCTTGAGTGGAAGCTGCCAAGCCGTACTGCCCTGGGCACCACACACAGGGGCAATCCAGAGCAATGATGCTGCCAATGTGTGCCCAGCTCTCAAGCCAGGAGGAGAAGCCCTCTGCAAGTGAGGTACACTGGGTGTCTATGGACCTGACCGAGGCCCCAGCAGAATGTCATCCGACAGGTTACTGAAAATAACACCTGACAGCAAATGATTTTTTGACATCATGAAAGGAATTCAAGTAACTGAATGATACTAGCAAAACTATTGTTCCACCTACTTATTCATGTAAACAAGGTTTCTGGGCACTTGTATCTACAAATAAATGAACAACAGAAAAAAGTTGACACAGAAAATTTCATTCCAACTATAAGTAATATTTAAGAATACATTTTTTAAAAACCCATCTGTTTTATTTCCAGTAAATATTAAGCAGTAAGAAAACTATCAACATTTATATTTTATGCTGTCTCGGTGTGCACTAACTACTCTTTTTTTAACTATTCTAATAATATAATGTGAACAGTTTTTTTCTTTGCATCCTGTACAGCTTTATTGTTGAAAGAAATAGTATGTGCACATATTTTGACACACACTTTTTGTTGCAGGGATGTAGAAAGGGGTGAACTGATGCTAGACTCTCAAACAAAATATGCATTACTTTGTAATAAAGTCCCCAGGGAACCAGCATGGACATACAGGTTAAAGGAGAAAACGTTCTGAACAGGAGGCACAACTTGCTTAAAAAATTACTCATATACTTCATAAATGGATATAGATCACCAGAGTGCTTTAAATTCAATGGATACATTTAAAACTGATAGAACAGTTTTACTATTACAGGTCATGTTTTTAGGATAAAAAAACTGTCATTTTGGGGGGGTGTCTTTTTTCTTTTGTGGTACCAGGAATCAAATTCACGGCCTGTGCTTGCCAGGTAGATGCCACACTGCTGAGCCACATCCCAGCTCTGTATGTCAATTTAGACTTGGAAGGAAGTATATGGTGTTGGGTAAAATTCTTGCAGGAGCTTCTTGGGGAAAAATATCGCTTTAAATCTCCGCACCTACTGAAACAAGACAGAAAATCTCTGGCATGCTAAGCATGCCTCCCTGTCTTGGCTGGACTTAGGAGACTCTGATGCTGCCTCACAGCATCAAATGCACATTAACAAACATAACTTCTAGGACCAAGACAGACTGAACCACAGAAGACAAGCCACGAGCAGTTGGGTTTTTTTTGATTGTTTGTTTATTTGTTTTGAGACAAGGTCTCACTATATAGCTCAGGCTGGCCTCAAACTCATGACAGTTCTCCTATCTCAGCTTCCCAAGTGCTAAGATTACTGGTGTGCACCACCATTCCTGGCTGCACTGGCAGCAGCACTTCTGCTTAAAGAAAGAGCTCCAACTGCCCAGAGTGCCCGTCAGAGAGCTCCTCATGCCAGCCTCCGCTCTCACCATCCCCAAGCACATGGCTTCCAAAATAGATTCTGAGGCTGCCTTTAGCTTAAGGGGAGAAAAGGCTCTATCAGATCCACTCAAGCCAGGTCCGCTGTCTGCAACCTGTCCTGAAAACTGTGTGTCTGCACCCCTTCCTGGAGATTCTCTCGTCTGGGAGCCTTTCCCAGGAGATTTCCCTCCATGCCGTGGGAATGTCACCTCTTTGCAGGGCCCGGGTCCTCCTGTCTGGCACCATGTGGTCTGACACTTCCATGGTGGCGCTTCCTATTATCAGGACCTGGGCCTCTCAGAGCTTTAAGGGCCTAACCATCTAGTGCTCTCTTACCTCTGAGAGCAGACCAGGGTACATCAACCAATACAGACACAGCCTTGGCCCGAAATCGGGTTTACACCACTTTTCTCTTATTGTCTTTCCATCATAAATAAACCTTTCAAAAATTATATCACTAAGATGATTTTTCTATAGATAAAGAATACTTAAAAATACAGAAGCAAGGAGAGGGGGTTAAAAAAAGAAAACTAAGGAGAATCAGCTTCTTGTTTTCAAGCAAATACAAACTTTGGAATATCAGGGCACCGAGTAAACACTGAGTACACACTGGGAGGAAACTCACCCTGGAGTGGGCTCTCTCTCCTGGTTAGCCCAGGCCCACCCCAGACTGCAGAATATCCAGTTGGACTGGGAGCGGTGGGAGCTGCCCAATGCAATCTACCTGGATAAGGGTGGGAAGAAGATTTCCGTGGCTTCATAAAGGATGAAAGAAATGTTCCTCACAGACAGGAAATGAACATCCCATTTTAAGCTCCTTCACATCTTTTTTGGTTTTAGGCTCCATAGTCTATTTGATAAGGCATATTACAATGAAGGAACATCAAAGATAACAAAACCATGGTGACATGCAAAGAAAATGCACACACAAGTCCTTCTGTATCTGACCCCAATGTCTCTCCATTCTGTCTCCTGCCAAAACAGAACACTGGCCCACTGCTAGATTACCACCAACAGGTTTCTATGAGAGCCAGATACTTTTAATCTCTCCCCAATCCAAAAGAGTCATGAGAAAACACTGATATCATTTTATTGCCCAGCAAAGCCCCCACCTCTCCCTTTGTGTTCTACTCCTCACAGTCTCTAAGCCTTAAAGCATGCACCTGGTGCTAATGGTGAGTGACAGGAAACTAAGAACCAAGAGGAGGGAGCCAAGTACCTTGCATTACTAGAAAATTGAATCTCAGTATACGGATCTGAATTCCCTGGGGTGTCATGCATATAGACTCAAAGAGCAAAGGCTCTGCAGCCACCCCCACCCCAAATCTGCAGCAAGTAGTTCATGTCTTCACTGCATCCAACTCAGCACTCCTGCGTCTGCTGTGCTGTTTACTTGTCTGTGTTCCCACCCCATGAGAATACCCCTCCCTGTTACTTCTGTTCCCAGCAGTTCAGACTGTGGCAGGAACACATGTTTTGGAGCCCACACACGACCTTCTGTCTCTGTTTGAGGCAGGGTCTCACTCAGTACAGAGGAAGCTCTGGCTGGCCTGGAACCTGCCACCCTTCTATCTTAGCTTCCCAAGGGCTGGGAGGAGAGGCATGGGGCACGATACCTGGCTGGGGATCTTCAATCTTAGTCCTATTCCATTCACAAAATCCTGCCTCCTCACAACTCCCTCCATCTCCACCCTCTGCACGGTAACTATGTCTACCTCAGTGCAGCATTTAATGTGTCACAAGCAGCAGCTCAGCCCTTAGGAAGCACAGCATCTAACAGCAACACGTGGGCCAGATCCATCTCCTGGCCACGTGTGCTCCCCACCCTTCCCCACTGTGCTGCCCACCCAACTCAGACCAGCTCTGCTTCTGACGCGGGCCACTCACCACAGCAAGCCCTAGCTGGCTCCCCGGGACTTCCAAAAGCTCCACTCCCCCACAGGCCCCGCTTTCTGTTTCCTCCTTATTAAGATTCACACGGTAAAGCTCTCCACCACCCCCCCCCCCAATGAAAGGCCTAGAGTTTGGCTGGGCTGGTGGCAGCACACCTGGCTAATCAGGTGCCCTCATCTTGGCACCCACCGTGCCCGCTGGGCTCCTGACGCCTTCCCAGTCGTGTGAAGCTCGGCGCACAGCCCCCAGAGACCGTCTGTCTGTGTGTGCCACTCTTGGTGCTCTCATCTCCAGCCCAGCCACAACACAGGCATGAAACCTCGACCCCCTATTTACTACCGCACAGTCACCATTCCCGCTCTGTTCCTCTGCCACTGCTGTCCTGGCTTCCAAACCCATCTCTGCCGCCTGGGACTCACATGCAGGCAGCACCCATCACCTCACATGCTGAGAACCATTGCTGTTCTGATCTCACACTCATTCTCTGCCCCAATTCCATTGACTGGTTCAGGTCAAGGGCACCCCTGTCTTACCAGCCCTGCTGGTTAAACACAATGGGTTTTTCTTTTTCTTTTTTAGTACCAGTAATCCAGCTCAGGAATGTGTGCTTCCCAGGCAGGTGCTTGTGCCACTGAGCTACATCCCTGGCCCTAAATGTAGTGCTTAATAAATTTAAGAATGGGGAGCTCCTCCCCTCCCTGCCTTCTTACACTCTTCCTATCTTCATCACTGGCTAACTGCATCTCTGGCCCTCAATGCAGGCGTTGGGGTCTCAGCTCAGGGCTCTCTGCAAGCTGCAGGTGCTCCCCACAGCCTCCAGGCCTCGAGGCTCGGCTCTGAGACCGGGCTCTGAGACCAACCTCGGTGGGGAAGCTCCCCTCTTTCAGCCCTCTCCTCAGCTGGGAATCCCTCCGGAAACAGGGAGCTTTCCCATCTCCAGAGAGCTTTACCCTCACTGCAAATTTCACTTCAAATTTCACGCAAACTCTCTGCTCCTCTCCCCTGCCCTCCCCTCCCCTCTCCTCTCCAAGCCTGAAATTCTCCTCCTTCACAGCCTGCCACCTCCCTACTCCAGGCACAGGTCCCAAGCAGCCCTTCTGCCCGCACCTGCTCTGGGGCCGCTGCAGCAGAGGAAGAGCTCTGAGGTCTACACCTGCTTTTCCATCCTTGAAAGGACGATTCACGTCCAGTGCGCACAATGGCACCTGGTCCCTGACCAAGGCCTGAGGAGTGCCTCTCCATTCCCACCCCTCCTCTTGCTTCCTCTCTCCCATTCTCCTCCCGCTATGCTGCACAGCAGCACCCCAATGTCCCGACCACACCCCCACTAAATTAAGCTAGGACCCCTACCAGGACTAAATTAAACCAGGACCCTGTGAGCACTGCTGGGAACAGAACAGACAGCCCTCAGCATCCCCCTCAAGGCCTACTGTCCTTCCCAGCTGCTGGCGCCCAGGCCCCACACCAGAGATGCCCATCTAACTCAACGGGAGCGTGGGCTGGGCACTATGACATCTCAGAGTCCTGCTGGTGCTTCCAGGGCAGCTGAGTTGGAGACCACTGATCCCTCCTCTACCCACTTCTACTTGTCCACTGCCACAACGCCCTTCAAGGACAGCCTCAGTACTGTCATTCCCCATGCAGAACCATGCAGCCACTCCCGCTTCTACTGAATTAAACATGCACTATTGCAGGGATGTGGCACTGGGGACTGAACTCAGGGCTTGGCACAGAGCTACATCCTCACTGTCTTTTTTATTTTTACTTTTCAGATGAGATCCTGCTAAGTGGCTAAACTGCCATCCTGACTCAAACTTTCGACCTTCATGCCTCAGCTGTCCAGAGCGCTGTGCTCACAGTGTGCGCTTGTATCAGCCGTCTTACGTACCCCCATCTCACTGGCACTGACCCACATTCTTCACGTGTGTGACTACTCTGTCTGAGGCAATCCTGACACTGCTCAAGTTCTTCTTGACTAGCAGCACCTGCACAGTGCTCTCCTCAGTCAGGAACCACCTCTGCAGTGCCCGAGGCCCCAGTAGCCTGTCTGCAGCAGAAAGGGTACACACGGTTTCACCTGCACACTGTGATCACCTCCCCAGTTGTCACTGGGGACAACATCCAGCTCAAGGGCTCATTTATGCCCACGGAAAAAAACAGCCACAGCTATGCAGTGGAGGATGGGTTACCTGCCACACTGCCAAGTCATGACAGGATCAGTGGTGCCTGCTGCGGAGACCTTAGCAGTGAAAGACCAAGCGCAGTTTGTTCCAGGTCAGTGACAGTTCCCTTCACTTTGTATAATAGTGTCAACATTGCTTTTAAAATCTTGTTTCTCCTAAGCCAAAAGCATTTTTTAAGTCATTTGATGACGCATGAGGTCGCGAGTTCGATCCCCAGTACAGAAAAAAAAAAAAAAGTCATTTGAATCACATAACTGACAACAATGGGAACAGAAGATCCAACTAGAGCAAGAATTATGATGGTGAATAGTGGGTATAGGGGTGTCAGGGCCTGGCAGAACAGGTGACTAAACGCAAGGTGAAAAATCGCCCCATGTCTGGCATTTCATCTGCATCCACTGCCCCCCAGGTAAACATGCCCAGGGCAGAGGCGCCCCCCCACACACCACTCTCCTCACTCTGGAACACCAGGACCAAGTGGATCGCAAGGCACTCAGTGTTGCCTAAAAGCTGCATAAATCCAAATGGATCCTTAGGCTGAGAAGGACTTGAAAGAGAAAGGGGGAGAGGAAGAGAAAATGGGAGCTATGGAATGGGAGTTCCACAGCAGAGCCAAGCTGCCAGAGTCAGGCTGCTCTGGGGCTGTAACCTTGCAAAATAACTCCAAAGCTGACAAGGAAGTTGAGCTGTCTCACAGCAGGGCCTGAAAACAATTAGTTGTATAACTGCTAAAGGCTTGGAGAACTTCATTTCCATGGACTGGGCTGAGTAGGAGGGTTCCAAAACGTCACAGGCCATCCTAGCCTTTCAGCTATTCTGGGAATCTGAGCAGAAATGTGATGAATTCCAGAGTCCCCAGTGTGCTGCTGGGGACACAGAGACAGGAATGACAGGCCAGCTGCCTGTGCTTCTACAGGCGAAGCTCTGTCATTCTTCAGATTGTGAGATGGGTATTGGATCCAAATCAATGGGTTGCCTGAGCTTCTGCTTAAGATTTTGTTAAGTTCATTTTCTAAAGTCCCCACTCTGAAAAATGGGTAAGCAAGCCTGCTGAGCCGTTACCCTAACTAATTAGAGGCCCTGAGCAAAACAGAGAAAACGACTCATGTGTAGGCTGCAAGTGCCTGAATAAAAACAGCTTATTAGCAAATGTGTGGCACCTCCACAGAGTCAGTGTTAAACATCTACTTCCCAAGACTCAGAGCTATCAAGTGGGGACAAAGGACCCAAGTGACCTAAAGGACAGCCCCTGCCTGACAGCCACCGTTCTTTCCCCTCTTGCCATGGCTCACAACATACTTCGTCTTGGATCTCTCGTGTCCAGCAGCATTTACTCTATTACTGCTGTGGAAAGGATTAGAAAAATAAATTCATAATCTAAGCTTCCACGTCAGCTGCAAGGGGACACTGAGAACCCTTAGTAATATGGTAAAAAGCACTCTGTACGGGTAAGCACGCACACGTTTCCACATTTCTAAGCAGGAACAATTTCATTAACTTAAGATAAAAATATCTGGGCAATTTTTTTAAAGTATAAGGGTTGTGTCACATCCAGATTTCCTATCAAACACACCTGCCAGCAACTGCAAAATTGCCCCTTCCACTTCCTTTTTTTTTTTTGTACTGGGAATTGAACTCAGGACCTCATGCTTGCCAGGAAGGCACTGTGCCACTGAGCTATATCTCTGCCCCTCTTCTCTTTTTCTTACCATTTCTTAGACTGAAAAACCTAAGAGCCAGGCTAAGGCAGGATGATTACTTCAAGTTCAAGGCCAGCCTGAAGTACAGCGCAAAACTCTCTCCAAAACCCAAACCCAAACCCCAAACAAAAAGCCCTATGACCGGGAAGACACAGGGCTCCACTTCCTTCACTGACTGGCATCCGGCTTTACACCCTCCTACAAACCACCAGGCTCTTCTCCTCCTGCTTCCTCCAGGGCTCAGCGGCCCTGGAACTAGGGCAGTGGTGACAAACGTATGGTACACATGCCACAACTGGCTGTCTGTCACCCCACTGAACGCTCTAAGAGGTTCACCATCACTACGGAACAGGACACCTGACTGAAGACAGCAGCTCCGGGAACCTCCCCTATTTTCAGAATTGCAGCCTTGCCGGTGTTCTTGGGAGCACGATTCCTAAGTCCTTAATGAAATTATCCAGGATGTCAGAGAATGCACACTTTTTAAAAACTGGCTCTAGAAACACTTTAACTAATTTTATTTTATTATCATTTTTGTCTTTTTGAGACAGGGTCTCACTGTGTAGTTCAGACTGCCTTGAGCTCACTCTGTAGCCCAAGCTGGCCTGAGACTCTCAGTGATCCTCCTGCCTCAGCCTCCCAAGTGCTGGCATTATAGGCAGCTCACTTTAATTTTAAATTAATTACACATCAGCAGACTTTTCAGCACTCAGGCTGTACCATGTACCTCCAGACATTCCCCCATTCTCCTACTTTTGGGGCAAGCAGTTGTTTCTGCAGCTTTCCTCAGGCCCTTCTTTCCTAGCTTTTCAGTACTTTTATCTGAGTGTCACTCTTCCCACTGCTGAGATTACCTGCGTGGGATCAGCCTGGGCTGGGAAGAAAATTGCAACCAGGATACAACAACTGGAACACGCCAGCAGCTCTCAGGGACTGGTGGGACTGGCACCTATCACCCCATACCACAGTCCCTGCTGCAGTCCATACCACAATCTGAGATAATGCCTAAGAAGCACTGGCATACGGGAAGAAGCACTGGCATGCAGCCCCTCGCTGGGGCACACATGCTGGCCATGCAGGTCACCCGGGCTGGCTGCCAGGTACCTTGCTGTTCACCCTCCCTCAGGCTCCCAGCAGGACAACCACCTACAGACTCCGAGGATGGGGTGATGCTGCCCCAGAAGACCTTCTGCTGGGACCTGGAAAAGCAAAGGCGGACAGGCGCCAGACATTCCTTCCAGGAAGCTGCTGGGTGGAAAAGGGGAAGCGTCAGTTAATGCCCATGGCGCTGGGGACAAGCACGGGCCCGTGTTGCTGGAGGGAGACAGTTCCTGATGGCAGCAACTCAGGACTTAGCCACACAGTCCTCTCCACAGGAGTGGTTCCAGGCCTCAGATTCCTACACAACTCAACAAGAACCACCATGGGAAGGCATTCCAGGAGGAGCAGCAGCCCTCCAGACGATCTCACTGCTGCTGCAGCAGGGAGAGGGTCTAGGTTCAGAGCAGACGCAAACAGGACTGAGATGCCAGGGCCCGTGTCCCTTATCTGCTTCCCTCCTCCCTCCGTCCATGCTGGGCATTCCTGCGACACCCTGGACCAGGCACACAGCCACCTCAGGTCTCTGCATACACTACTTCCTCGGACCACAATGCTCTCGGTCTACAATTGCAAGGCTAACTCTAACCCTTTCTAGGTCTTCTCTCCAAAGTCATGTTTTGGGGTTACCTTAAACAGGATGTTTCCTGCCAGCTAGCCCCCAATCTGTGCTGCTTTCTCGTGTCTTCCCCTTAGCACTGGGACAGGCCACGGAGCATCCCTCGCTTCTCGCCTCCCTCCCCCACTCACATTATTCTGTTCACTGCGAGCGCCCAGCCCAGCAGCAGTAACTCCAGTGTCAATGCTCTGTAACATCTGTAGAGTGAAGGAGACAATTTCAACCAGCACCTGAGCCAGGATCGCATGGCAACCTGTAACCACAGCAGGCTCAGCACCCCTTGTGTTGGCATGGTGCTGTCTTCGCTTTTGAGTTGATGAGACTGTTCTTGCTCCTCAGAGCTCAGCACTCTATAAACGTGGGAAACACACCAGAATTCACCTGCATAAAGATATTTTATGAATGTCTTAAAGCTAATGCTGAAACATCAGACCACACTGTCACACAGCACTGCACACAGTGTTAATGGGAAGGATAACAAAATGCTGTGGGGTGGGGGCAGGCTGGCACCCTAGTGAAGGCAGCATTGGTGAGGTGGGGACCATGGGCACTGCTGTGGCTTTAGGGTTAGCACAGAAAGAAGCAAGCCATGGGAGAGCAGCCAGCTTCCATGAATAGGGGTCAGCAGTTCACTTCTTCCTCTCTGGGAGGTTCTCACTTTGTACCCTTTGGCCCTTGACCCCAACTCTGAATCCCAGTTGCCAGTCTAACATGTTTCAACTGTGAAGACTGAGGCTCTGATGTCGCTATACATAGGCTGTTCTAAGCACACACACTAAAACGGACTCCAATTCTGTTGCTAAGAAACTGCAGAAGAGTTTTCCGTCCTCATTTATAAAATAACCACTTTGCTATGGAAGAACAAATGGAATCTCTCAAGTCCCCTGTGTCATCTTCTCATTTTCTACACCAACAGAGGAAGATGACAAGTGACGGGAAGCATATGCTGTCTCCACTTTTTACATGCCCTTGGAAATGAGATGGAAAGCACCAGCAACCCACCGCCCTAGTGTCTATGATCTTTCAGGCTCAAGACTTCCCCCAAGTTCTCTCCCTCACAATTAAAAATGAAAACGCTCCACAAAAAGTAATCTTTGATTTAAAAAGATCATCCTGAGCAGCTGGGAACACACAGGGTGTGCCTACACGCACATGTGGCAGCTTCCTTCCCAGGCCGCTGTTCTGCTCCACAAAGCCCATGGGCACCCACACGCACACACTTACACGCCCTGGAGAGCAGCATGGTGTGCCACTGGCTTTTCCATACAGATCCAAAAGTAGGGCTAGAGGATAATGACTCTTTAAAACATCACTGGCTGAAGACAATGAGAGAACAAATGGTCTTGCTTAAAAAGACACAGAAAATAAGCCCACTGATGCCCATGACCATGTGTGTAAAGAGCAGGCCTACAAAGTAACAGAGCTATGCATGTGAAAAGGCAGGGCACAGCTGAATCTGCAGAGCCAGCCCACAGGCAACTGAAATAGATTTTAAAAATATCTCTTCCCTTCCAGTGCTTGTCCTATCTCATTTATTCAAGGATTTTAAAAATACATTTTTCTTTAAAGCTTGTTAAACAGTAGAATCTTTCTGCAAACTACTTGATAGAATTGACTGCCTTACATCAACTTTTCTGCACATATAATTGATTTTTAATTCACTGTCTGATTTAAACAAGTTTTGGTTCAAAGGCTGATTGGAGTTAATTATAGGAGAAATAGTCCACTTATACTAAACCTTGAATTACTAACACATATCTCACCTGTATCTAAGTCTTTTTTATTATTAAGGGTTGGTTTTTACCATGGATTATAGTAAAGTGAATAATCCATGTATTATGTATGTGACAGTAACAGTAATACATTTCACATTGCTATTTTCATGCCTAAGAATTTAGTTGCTCACAATATAACAATATAATTTAGCTTGAAATTGGAGGGAGAGCAGTTAGTAGAGAGAAAAATCTATTTTGATTCATTTTAAAATTTATTCAAATACCTATTATGTGATACATCATATCTGTGGTTTCAGATCAATAGCAAAGTTTCCAAGTAAAGTGTAAAATTCTTCCGGTTGAAATTTCTCTAGAAAATGAGAATTTCAATGTTTGAACTCAATTTACATGTACACAAATCTGCACAGGTAGGTAAGTTTACAATGGTATAAAACCATGTATGACCCAAGCAGAGACCCAGTGAGCCCAAGACTGAGTAACTAAACTGTCTTGGTGGTGAAGTTTTATTTCCCTGTAATGTTTTCATAATGATGCTCTAAGGGTAGGAAAAATATCCATAAAATTTTAACAAGGGGGGAAAAGCAATTTTAAGATTATCTATAGGATCCCCTAATTATCAATAGTTTTTGAGTATACACAGAGTGGTCCCCAACTCAGGAAATCTTCCCAGCCCTAACACAAATGACTGCACAGCTACGCCTTCTGCTGTACAGGGTGTGCGCACTGGAGCCAGCCCAGCACCACGCACCTGCAGCTGCCTTCCCTTGGGTCTTTTTCCCTCCCTTGCTTCACCTGGGCAGCCTCCTGCTGCCCCAGGACCTTCACTGTGGTTTTGCTGTGGATTCCATTTCCTTCAGCTGCCACACACACGGTAAATAAAATTCACTGCATTTTTGCCCTGCTATGCAGCTCTGTGCTCTGGCCCATCCAAATGCCTGGCTAGCAGGAGTGCACAGTGAAAACAACATTCTCTCAAAGAGCATTCCAAAAAGGGCACAACAGAGGCATCTGAAGATGTGGCTGGGGAGGACACCATGCAAATAGCTGTGTGCACTCTGCCTGAGTAATTCCTCAGCCAGCTGCACCAGTTCACTGGATGATAAATACTCAGAAAATTAGTTTGCCATGTCATGTCAATTCTGATAGAAGGATTTTCATTTATATTTATGATAAACTAAGCTTTAAATTGAGGGAAGATTCTGATGTTTTAAAATTTATGAACTTGTAAATAAATCCATGTACATGGTCAATTAAGGTTTATCATCACTGTGGATTAGTTACCTTTGGATGAAATTTTGAGAACTTATTTTTTGTACCTGGGTTGTCCACCTCAATATATTACATCAAAATTGGCATAAAGAGGCTGGGGATTTAGCTTGGTGGCATAAGCGCCTGCCTTGCAAGTGCGTGGTCGTGAGTTCGATCCCTGGTACCAAAGGGGGAAAAAAAAAGAAAACAAAATTGGTATAAAACATTTAACGTGTGGCATATTTCAAGATAAAAGCCACAGTTACACAAGATGAAATAGGGACACCCTACTGTAACACTGTAAGCAACAAAACCTTCACCTTGTGCAGCACCTGTACTTTTGTTGAAAGCTAATTCAACATGAAACTAATTTATAAAAACCAAATACGGCCACAGGATAGAAGCAAAGGGTGAAACACACAGCCCAGCGGAGCACCCTGACTTACAACCTTGATAGTGAGCCCAAACTCCACAAGGAAAATGCAGGCCCTGAATTTTAAAAAGAATTCAATTAGCATCTCCAGCATTTCCATAATCAACAGCAGAATGCTAATTAAGAGCACAGCATAAAGCAGCAAAGGAATCCCAGTGCAATAAACAACAACACAACAGCAGCGACTGCTACCTTCGGCTCTCACGCATAAATAAACAGAATTAATAACCACCCAAGTGTGGAAGGGTGACTTAATCTGTTTCGATTAGGTACAGTTCAGCCTGGAGCCTTTGTGTTATATTTAAATGTGTTCATAATGTTTAATTAAAAACCTAATAATCTAGGATTTGCGGTTTTGGTTTTCAGGTTCCAACCTGTGTTTCCCCCTTTCTGCCCTTCCTAATTCTGTCACTCCGGATAACTTCCTGAGTGGAACTCACTCTTCATGTCCTGTACTTGACGCTGGAAGCCGGCAGTGTGCCAGCCAGGGCGGTAGCCCTGTCTCTGGCTCGGTCCTGGCCACACCTTGGTATCTGAAAGCAAGTCCACTACCCCAGCCTTTCTCCTGACCGCTGCTCTGAGCTGACCCAGCTGCTTGCTGAAGATAATGTAGTAGACCAGCCAGCCACCCAGGTGTCTCCACCCAGCCGCTCCATAACAGCAGGAGGCAAAAGGCCTCCTACTGTGATTCTGAATTAGTGACAGAGAGGTAGGAGAAAGTGGTGGGCTAGTCACAGGATGATGCGGACAGTGATGACAAGGACAAAGATGATGAATAACGTGAATGCTGTTTTCAGAACCAAAACCTGCTGGGCATGTAACCCCGGCGTTCAGGAGGCTGTGAGATAGGAGAGCCATGAACTCGAGCTGGGCTTAGGCAATTTAACACACTGAAGTCTCAAAATAAAAAAAATTAAAAGGGGACCTGGGGGTGTAGTTCATTGTACTGGACTCAATCCCCAGTACTGCAAAATAAAGGCAAAAAAACAATAAATTGTGAGGAACACACAAAGTTGGCAAGTGGACTCAAAGATTAGCAGCCAACATGGATGGGAAGGAGGCATTGATCAGCAGAGGGAGAGACGCTGAGCTGCAGGAGAGCAGAGGGCTCAGGGAGACAGCCAGCAACCCCAGGGAGCCTGCCCAGGCATCAGCAGGTCAGCAGCGGGGGCCTTCAGGCGCCCTCCCAGCCCCTGGCAGTGTGGCTGCTGTGAAGTAGTCACCTACACTCAAGGGGGCCAAGCTTAGAGACCAGAGGAGGCACATGCCACACTGGGCTGCTAGAGCAAACTGCTATAATGGAGGAAACATTTTTAAAGTAACTAGACTGCTCCAAGGGTACAGAAAACTGGGGAGAAAAAATGAGAGGCAGGCCACAAACTCACTTTAGCTGGACATATGTTTTCTGCTTATTTCTTTGATTCTTGGGATGAAGAAATATTGCAAACTCAACAGAAGGGCCCACAAACAGAGCGCTTATCTCTCCAAGGCCAGTGGCAGGCAGATGCAAAGTGGGGACTGCCCTGTTGCCATACATGCCTACTGGAAGATTTGGTTCGGACACATGCATCAGAAGCTTCCTGCAAGCTATCAATTATTCAATCACTCCCTTTCAGTCACAGGCGAGGTTTGAGAAAGCAAACCTTAACTTCCTACATACAAAATAAGAGAACCATTTGATCCTGAGGCTCTGCAGGGGCTGGAAGACTGCCAAAATATTTCTCAAAACAAGAAGCAAGCATCATAAAAATGAGTGCAAACCAACATGGATTTATGCAGTCAAGGATCATTATTCCACACTTGGAATGCTCACCACTTTGCAGTCCTGTTTTGTTTTTCACAGTAAAAGCGGAGCTCTTTCTAATGCCTGAGGCACCCCACTTCCTTATAGTCCCTGAGCTGCAGGGACAGAGACACAGTCAGCATCTTGCCAGACACAAGCCTGTGCTGCTGGAGAAAGAAATCAACTTTCTTTTAAGCAGGAAGTGGGGACTCCGTGCTGTGTATTTTAAAAATTCCAGAGGGAAAGAACTGTCATGAGAGAAGAGAAAGGAGGGGGGGAGAGTCAGGGCTGACAGGGAGGAGGGAGAGAGGGACACACTAAAGAGGACAGGCAGAAAGGTGCAGTAAGGGAGGGGACAGCAAAAGACAAGAGGACACACAGGAGGAGAGCGGCTCTGGGCACTGACAGGACAGTCTTGGCCAGGCCTGGAGGGGACCACCCTAGCAGTGAGAACGACAGGTGCCCTGTCTTTCTTTTCAAAGGCTTTTTGGAGCATTTTAAATCTTACCAGTAAAATCTTCCATCTCTTTTCCACACAAATAATTTTACGGTAAGACAGACACTTCTCAATATGACTTCGCAAAACAAGTGAATTTAATGTTCTTACTTTGGCCATTGTCTGAACACGCAAAAGTGTTTCTACCTCTTTAAATAAAGTTTGCCAATTTAAACCCTCCCTTCACCCTCCATCTGGTAAAGGTAAAGTTCCAAGGGGCCACGTGACAGGCCCTGTCACCAGAACTGAGTTCAGGGACCGTTTCAGTCCATCTCTGCTGCCTCCGAGGCCCACCCTCCTGAGCCTCCGGAGGGCCAGCGTCCCTGGCTCTGCTTTCCATGCTCTCCACACCCCTCCCAGACCTCAGCTCAGGCCCTTGTCTCGGGCCTGGCTACCATCACGCTGAGACCGAAGCACTCAGCAGCTGTGCAGGCAGCACAGATCACCTAGACAGGCCAAGGCCCTGGGCCGCCACGCCCCGCCCTTCCTCACAGTGCCTCCCACGGCCCTGCCTGTCCCCTGCATGTGCCAAGAACATCTCCACCTCCGGAAGCAGGCCTCTGCTCGCTTAGACCACCAGCGGGCGGCCATTGCCCACTCACTAAGGCCCGTACCTGAGACAGGGCCCAGCACGGCACACGCTGCCTTCCCTTCCTCTGCACCTCCTACCACTTGCCCCCACTGTACCGAGAGGATGACAGGACAGCCCATCTTAACACAGGAGACGTGCAGGGAGACCTGTTCATCCCGAAACAGGTCCTAGCACAGCACCCGGCACGCAACAGGCCCTGACAAACTCTGCTGCACAGAAGAAGGCAAGCAGGATCAAGGAAAGTCACCTGACGTGAGCACGCTCCTTGCCATGTTTTAACACCCAAATGAAGAACTAGTTAGCAATCAATATATGTATTGTATTCATTTGTATTTCATCTGATTTGAAGGGCAAGTATCAAGTGCTAACATTCATACTGAAAACTGCATTTGGAGAAGCGTAAGAAATCAGAAAGCCATTTCAGCAATACCTTTTCAAAGTCACAAGATGGGGATGTAGCTTCATGAGCTCCGTCTGCTAGAGGGAACCCACAGGCTTGCTAGTCGTCTGTTTGTGGGCACCTTTCTCTCTCCCCACATCTTTTTTGGGGGCACAGCAATAGAATGGCTAAGTGAATTCCACCGTGTTTATTTAATCAAGTCCACAAGTCCCACTTTTGACCAGCCTTCAGTATGTTAGGAATTCTGCAAGCATCACCAAAGCTACTCTAGGTTATGGGTAAACTGTCTTCAACATGCTTGTCGCTTTAAATAGTGTGGCACCATAAGCTAGCTTGCAACAATAAAGTCAACATGTTTATTTTTATTTATTTATTCTTAGTACCAGGATCAAACTCATGACCTCGAGCTCGCCGAGCAGTCACTTGTGCCACTGAGCTAAATCCCCAACCCCTAAACTCAACATTTTTGGAAATAACTGTCAATTACTCCTCTCCATAAAACTTGGAGAAATCTTTCCTGTTATCTATGAAACTAATCTTACTAACACCAAGCCTTTCTGTACAATCACGAGACCTCCAGGCTCTTCCTCACAGACTGAGACAGGGCAGGGCCAGCCCATCCTCTGAATGAGCCCCGTCCCAGAGCAGAGCGGAGGTCACACACTAAGAAAGGAACCCCCAACGCCGCGAGAAGGTCACAGTCCACACTCACCACTTCATCTTCGGTCCAGCACTTCTCAATCAGCTTGGGCACAGGTTTCTTCACCAGGCGCTGCAGGGCTTTGCCAGCATCATAGCCACTCTCGTGTAGCTAGGACAACAATGACTTCAGTTAGTTAACAGCACCAAGTAACAGAACCAAGCCTGATGGATAAAAGGCAAGTCCTACCTATGGCCACGCTCTCGGGTGGATGGAGTATGGCAAGGACCCAGAGCCTAGCAGATCTCTTACTGACAAGGCCATCTACCCAGCTCCAGCTCCCCTGAGGAGAGCGCCGTGGTGGCTTGAAATGTTCTCAAAGGCTGTGGTCAGAGGTTTGGCCCTCAGTACAGAGCTACCCAGAGGTGGGGAGCCCAGAGGAGCCTCAGGTCACTGGGGCACACCCTCTGGCAGGCCTATGCAACACTGGCTGCTGGTCTCTCCCTCTCCCTTGGCTCTGGGGTTCCAGGAGGTGAACACAGGCAATGGCCAAGTGACCATATACTAACACCTCTGAAACTGTAAGCCAAAGTGACCTTTCCTCAACTGGGTGTGGGGTACACGCCTGGAAACCGAGCCAGGAAGGTAACAAGGCCAAGGCCAGCACAAGGTACATAGTAAAACCCTTTCTCAAAAAAAGTAAACTAGGGCCAGGGGTTTAGCTCAGCAGCATAAGTGACTGATTGGCAAGCGCAAAGTCATGAGTTCGATCCCCAGTACAAAAAAAAAACCCAAAAACAAAAACAAAAAGCAAACTAAAACAAAACACAAAATAAGTCTTTTTTCTTATTAATTTTATCTCAGGTATTTGTTACCATAATGGAAAGCTAACACAGAGAGCATTCTGGCAATAACAGGAACAGCACCCAAAAGCCACAGAGCTAACATCTGGCAAACATGTGCCCTGGCACAGTGCTCAGGCACACTGTGTACTCAAGTGTCTTCTTGAGCTTTTCTCCTACATCCTTGTATGGGATTGAAACCACTGGCACACGCTTTGCAGACAAAGAAACCACAGCACTGGAAAGTCCACTAGGCCTCTCACCATGCTGCACGTCCAGCTACTACTGCCAAGGCTCAGCTCCAGCCAGGAGGGTGCCTGTGTGTGTCCCCTGCTCCGCAAGCAGCCTCAGCTCATACTAGACTATGTTCTTTCCTTTTAGCATTAAAGGTTTTTCTAGTGGGAGTGGGGGAAGACCTAGGAATTGAACTCAGAACCTCACTCTCGCCAGACAGGCACTGCACTACTGAGCTAAATCTCCTGCCCCTGCATTTAAGGTTTTTAACTGCAATGATTCACTAAAGGCATTTACAGGCCTAAAGTAGGAGAGTTTTTAAAGAAAACAACACTGAAATGGAATGCTGGTGATTTAGTAGCTACACATGGGAACAGCAGCCTTCAGCCCCACATCTTCCCACCCCAGGCACGGCTGCCACCACTGCTTCTCCCCTTGCCAAGGACTCAGCCCACTTCTACAAGCTGAGTCCCAAGGAGCAGATGATAAACAGAAACAGCAGGTAGAGACCTTATCAATCTGCACGTCCAAGCCACAGTGGTCCATCCAAAATCCTGACTGCTAATCTGCTTCTTTTGGCTCTCTGGTCCTCTGACACAAGAAGTAGCTGTGGCTGAAACTTGTAGATCTAATGTTAACATGGTCTGTGGTGCAAGGTGATCCTCCATAAACACTTGTTAAACTAATGAATAAGAGACTGCGTGAAGAGTGAGTGAGTGAGTGAGTGAGTGAGTGAGTGAGTAAATGCCTTCTGCCATGTCCTTAGGCAGATTCGGGCCTGCTCTACTGGCAGTCTGTCTGACCTCACTCAGCCCTGTGTTGGCAGAAGGTCTTTTCATTCCAGGCAAGGTACCAGACTCTGAGATATAGCAGGGAAAAACACAGGCATGAGCCTTCTTTCAGAGCTACAAAAAGACTTAAAGTAGAGTTCGCATACTTTGCCTAATATCTAAAACAGTAGTTATTTGCCAAGTTCTAGAAAAAGAATTTTTAATAACACAGAAACAGAGTAGGAAGAGAGATCTGGGGGTGGGGGAAAGTACTGAGGATCGAACTCACAGCCTCATGCTTGCCAGGCAGGGGCTTGTGCTGCTGAGGCTAAATCCCCAGTCCAGAAATATTCGTCTAGTCAACTTAAAAAGCACACTTTTGGTGATAATCTGAAATGAAGTCAGATTGATTAAATCATAAATTTTTCTCTTTTTTTGGTGCCGGGGATCAAACTCATGACCTTGTGTTTGCCAAGCAGGCACTTACGCTCCTGGCCCTCAGATCGTAAATTTCTAATAAAAATCTCAGGGAAAAGTTTAGATATTCAAAGTAAGAAGTGATTATAGTACATGAGGTATTTTAAAGGAAGTGTAGAAAAACTACAGACTGTGACCCAAGCTGCAGGGATTCAAATTCTAGCTCTCTACTCACAAGGCCTATGACCCTGAGATATTGTCTCAACCTCCAGCACCTCAATTTCCACTATTTATTTAAAGAAAGGGTCTCACTATGTGGCCCACGCTGGCCTCCCGATCCTCCTCTTTTTGCCTCAGCTTCCCAAATACTAGGTGTAAAAATGTGTACCTCTACACCCAACTAATTTCAACATTTTTAAAAGTTGACTACTGCGAAGACAACATTAGAAAACAAGTTAGTGATTTCTTAAAAAAAAAAAAAAAATCCCATCTCAAGTTTTATCATTTTCTAGCTCACAATAGCCATTTCAAAGAGAGAAAGGCATTGGTCAAGCTATAAACAAAAGCCACTGTTTCACATAATTATTCATGTTAATACTGTAGTTTATGAAATTTGATTAAAATTCTGACACAATAAACAGGAAAATTTTTAAATCTTATGTACCTAGTACCGTAAGAACCCAAGGCCAACTCCGCAAGTGAACTGGGGGATACAGTGTTACTCGTGGAGACCGATGACACCCCTGCCTCCGGGTGACCCAGCGAGCTTTGGACTACAGAGTGAAGACCTGCTGTGGTGACCTGCTGGACTGCGGCTGCGCTGGCTTGGTTCACTGGAGAGAGTGACCGCCCTGGCACAGTGCCCTGCAGTGGAATTGCTAGTGGGTGCTTCACGGGCAAAGAGGCTGTACTTACACTTCCTGTGCCAGATGGCTGGGATCACACTCCCCTGCAGAAGCTGCTACACTTGACTGGTAATCGGACCTTCCTACCAAGGTCTATCGGTTCTTTCCTTTAATCCACTGGATTTTTTTTTTTTTTTGTACCTGGGATCAAACTCACAACCATGTGCTTGCCAGGCAGGCACTTACACCACTGAGCTACATCCCCAATCTGCTGGACTATTAAAATATTCCTTCTTCTGTCTTTCCCAGGGTGGAAACCTAATGTATTCTCAGAATGCCTAGCCCTGCAGGCTGCTCAGGCAAGCCTCTGCTGAGGGAGCCTGCCGAATTTTGCAGCAGGGAGATAGTGCTGTTTCCACCGGCCAGGACTCTCACCTGGAAAACACTGAACAGGAGCTTTACATCTTTAAGAACTCCAGAAGCCTCCTTTTATCCACTGGGGACACATTTCAAGACCCCAGCATGTCTGCAGCAGGGTGGCAGGTGACTCTAAATCAAAAGGTTTTTCTATATTCATCTGTGCCTATGACTAGATTTGATTTATAAACAGGGTACACTAAGAGAGTAGCAATATGAATAAAACAGAACAATAATAATTTCTATAATAAGTTATTTAAAATCTGGGTATTATTTTGTATTTTTTCCACTCAGTATTTTGGTCCCAACCACCCTCCCATACCAGGAATCAAACTTGGGACCTGCACTTGCCAGTGTGGGCACTGTGCCGCTGAGCTACACCCCAGTCCCCTCTCAGTATTTCTGGACTACAGTTAACTGCAACCGTGGAAAGCCAAACTATGGATCTGGACAGGCGGGGGGAGGAGTCAGCTCTACTTTAGTCACTAACAACACCGTCTGCAGATCCTGAAGTTGTATGCCTATACAGCATCCCACAGGGAAGGCTGCCTCCAGGAATGCTAGGAACTGCTTCTGGCATTCTGCACAGACTCATGTACGCCAGCCAGGCACTCCTGAGTTGCTGGGCAGACAGAGAACCAACATCAGGAATGCGCAGCTAGGAGCAGTACACTGGAATCAGTGTAAAACACAGCCTCTCCAAACTTTAGAGCCAAAAAGGAAAGATTTATATCTTCTTCGTTCATAGCAAATAAACCCTCCCTAGAGTTTCTTTTCTGGATGATTATGCTTTTCTTTCTTTGGATGAGGCCAAAATAGTACATAAGGAAGAGCTAAACTGAACATGCATTATATGGCTCATACAAATTAGAGTTAGTAACTTTACCAAAACACTACCTATCTTAAATCTCTACAAAGTATTATTAGAAACATTCTCCTCCAATGCAGCATCAGGTTCTGTGAAGGATTTGAATAATTTCATTTTGTGGAAAACATTATGTAGGTTTCTTCTGTTTTGGGGGAGGGGGCAGAGTACTGGGGATTGAACTCATGACCTCATGCTTGCCAGGCAGGCGCTTACGCTGCTGAGCTAAATCCCCAGCTCCAGTAGGTTTCAAACTTTAAACACCTTCTCTAAACCTCACAGATAAATCTGTAAAGTCATGACATTCAGCACAGACTTCTAATACTGCTAAGGTAAAAGGTCCTTTACTGTGAGTAAGATTTTCCACCATTTCCCTAGAGAAGGCTGTGGGAAGAGAAAACCTCTTAGATGTTTTAAAGCTTTACTCTATAGTCACAGAAAAGCAATTAAAGCAAGATAATTAAACCCTCCTGTCCATTTTGCAGCCTTGCTGCCTGGTAGAATCTGGGGTTGAGTGCAATTCTGATATGAAGTGTGGGAACTACACATGGTGCACTACTGAAAAAAAACTGCAAGGACCGAGTGAAGCATCTTGATTCAAAGCAGCTTCAATTTCTGAAAGCTACTGATGGCAAAAGAATTTGGATCTTTCAGTCAGCCCAAATCACCGCTGAACCAGGATGTCGTTTAGAGGAAACCATTCTGAAATTCATCACCATGGGTGTAGTGCACAGTAGTTTGGTTTTTTAATCCTGAGAAACACTTGTAAATCTATCTGCCTCTTTCTAAATCATTAAAGCTCAGGACTGCACTTCGATGAGTAAAACCTGTCTTCCCTAAAAAAAGGTCCAGACCTGAATGAAGTTTACAGTGGAGGAGTTTGATAACAGCATGGAGATTCTTTACCAATCCACTCCGGTTCTGTGTGGCTCCACGACAGGCAGCTCTGCTCTGCTACTCTCCAACTGGCTGCTTTGTGTCCCTGGGCCGGCCCCACAG
Source organism: Hydrochoerus hydrochaeris (assembly GCA_004027455.1). NCBI lineage: Eukaryota > Metazoa > Chordata > Mammalia > Rodentia > Hydrochaeridae > Hydrochoerus > Hydrochoerus hydrochaeris. The sequence continues at coordinate 9,947 of PVLA01007736.1, read as the reverse complement.
ATTTTCCCTTGGGCTTTGTTCCTTGTGAACATGCACTCGTGAACTCTTTCCCTGCCAAGGTTCAGACCTCTCCTACCACACTTTCTGTTCACAAGTCCCAGAGCCACAAGGCACAGCAGCATACTCTGGCCTTAGAGGCCTTCCACTCACTCAAAAAAGATCTGTGCAATTCTCTTGGCAGTCACTGGGCTGGCACAGGGCCACAGAAGCAGGAACGACAGGCATGTGTGTGCCTATGAAGGAACCGTGGTGCAAAGACCAATAGCAACTGCTGCATATTGTTTCGTCTGGTTCCACTGTGATGAAAGTAACCACTCCACAGAAATGTCCACTGCCAAAGGCACACGCAACTGGACATATCTGTCAGCCGTATAAAAGGCTCTCAGACTTCAATGCCTCACAAAAACGGCACAAAGCCTGGTGCAGGGGATGGACTTGTTATCAGCTCTGTCTCAAGCCAGTCTAGTGGAGATTTTCATCTGTCAAATGAGCACGCAATTAGCAAGCCTCTGCTGTGTCACAAAACAATGAAAGGCGCTATGTGAGACACAGCATGAAGAGATACAGTGAAACCCAAAACAGCTATGAACTGAACGGCAGTAGTAACATGGGGAGTAATCATTTAGATACATGATTCTTTGCTAGGGCTGTTCCAACAACCAGGAATTCAGATCCGAGGAGCTGGTCGTCACCACACATCTGCAATGGTCTCGTAAGGCCCCTGGCTTCTCCCTGATCAGCAGTAAGGATGGATTATGCCACAAAAGAAAACCGCATTTCTGCACAATTGCCTAAGTTAAATCTGCTACTTACTCTCAGCCTGACAAATCATTCCTTGCTTATTACTTTCTATAATTTAATATATATAAGTGCTTTACTGGCAAGCTTCTCAAAAGAATAAATAATACTTAATGACTGCCTACAGTTTAATTAACTCATGATTGAACTTCACATGGATTGCCATAAACATTAAATTATATCCTTCCTCAAAGCTGCCACAGATAGGAATCTTGTTTTAAGCTTTAACTCTCTTGCCTAAACAATTTGGAAATTTCAGCAAGTCCATGTGCTGGAGAAGGAGGTGAGACAATCTACCTCGATGCCTGGTTATAAAGTGTGTGGTTTTATGCTAGCACAAAGTCTTAATTTAAAGGAGACTGAAATGTGCACATGTCCGAACACCTCATTTGTATTACAGAAGTCATTAAACATCTCTGGCTCTCAGGCAGCCCTATTAGCATAAACTCTGCGTATTACCACAAGGTTTCAAGTTCCTGTTCAGGCTTCTTGTCCTAGCTGCCATTTTCTGTCTGCGTGATGATGCAAATAAATTTTCCTCTTGGCATGGCTCAGCTGTCAGGCACCTCTGTTCTGTAATGAATCCATGAATTACATCTCCCTGCTCTGACATCTTTGGTCTCACACATCAAAATATTGTTCTTCAATTGTAATTTATAACTTAATTTAAATGTCCCTTTTCCTGTGACCTTTTCAGATCAAATGGCACTGAATCTGGCAGTTCCTACTACACCAAACCATCCTTTTGCAATTATAGTCATTGTAATAACTGAAGAAGAGCCTATCTGAGTTAGTTCTACTTTCGGGCTGAATATTAAGAGACTATACTCCGTTAAGAATAATATGAGATTTCAGTCCTCTGCTGTGCAAAATATGATTTTTACACGTGACAAAAAATTGCCACAAAAACCTAGAAAAGAAAAAAGGCAAGATTTTGGAATGGCTCTGACAATTCTTTACATACTATAACTTTAATTATTTCAACTATGCAAGTAAATGAAAAAGATCTTGTCAAAATCTGTCAAAGACAAAATATTTTGAAAAAGTTCTCTTAAATCGTAAGTAGCACATACCACATTTTCATTCATATCTCTATTGTCAACGACCTAATTTGAGTACAAAATATGATAGATGTACACCCTAAAAAGCTAGAATTAAAACTATGGGCATGATGTTTGGCCACTGTTACATCCAATAATGCTATTTAGGCCCCAGAGAGGCTAAATTTGCCTGAATATTCTGATAGGGGCTCACTTAACAGACAATAGCGAAGACACAATGTAGAAGCTAAGAGCAGGGCTGGAGGGAAGCAGTCTATCAACCAACCCTCCCCGTCCCTGGAGGCACACAGAAGAGAGGGTGTGTGCGCAGGTGAGTTCCAGCTGCTGAGCAGTGCACAGTGTGCTCCAGACTGCGTCAGACCCTTAGGAGTTCATCGCCCTACACACCACTCTGTGGCCTGAGAACAAAAAGGAGGAAACAGACCCCAGAGGCTCAATGTCTTCTCAGGCCACATTCCAGGCAGGTAGTAGGAGCAAGGAATCAGTATAAAACCCTATTCCGGGGTCATGTCAGACACAGTCCGTGCCCCACAGTGTCCGCCTGAGGCGCCTGTGGACAGTCCACCTGGTAGGAAGCAGGGGCACCAGGACCATGTTGTTGGCAATGACTTTGACAAGCACACCCACTGCTCTTAGCTGGCCGGGATCTTAGGGCTGAGGCTGGGTAGAGGTCAGTGGGAATCAGCAGCTCAGAAATGAGGAAAGACGTCTGTAAACAAAGCAACAAAATAAATGCTATGACAAAAAATACAAAATGCCAACCAAACTGATGAGCATGACATTCTTCCAGAAAGCCCAAGGTGATTGATTCCACAGAGTAGGTTTTGAATATCAACAATCAATGTAACATGACTAACTGTGCCTATATTTAATGAGTAGCAACAATCAAACAAAATACACTACAACCAAGTGAAAATAAGCAGCAATAGATCCAACAATATCTCACTGAATCTCCTCAGGCTGATGTAGCACTAGTTATTATTCCTAATTTTTCCTAATCCATCTAGAAATGAGTGGGTCACTGTCTCCTGAAAGTGGAGTATCTGAAGGCATTTTACATCCACAGAAAGCAGAGCTTCAGTCAGCAAAGCTACTAGGAAGTAAATACCAAACACTTCCACTGAGGCCAAGGAGCTACTCTGCAAATACAAAGCAGGCAAACTCTGAAGAGCTGAGCATTTCTGACCACTGGTCTACTCTAAGGCCTACCTGACATTGTCTTTGTACCGGTGCCCACACCAAGAAGAGCCTGGCACCAAAGGAACAGCTTAAGCAGGATAGAGCACATGGCTCTGGCTTTGGGCAAATCAATGACGTCACTAAACCTCAGCTTCATCAGCTGCAGAAAGGGAAACCTATTTTGGACGACTGTTAGGATGACACACAACCTAGAGCAATCATCAGTACTAGGAAATCATTAATTCAGGACACTAACAAGAAAGGGAAAGGACTGGACAGATCATGGGACAGCAGTGCAAGGAGGAAAGCTAAGGCCCCAGATCAAGGAACAGAGACTTTTAATTTAACAGGGGGCAGAGCAACTCTCATAGTTATTTAACCAGGAAGTTAAATCAGCACACAGGGTTTAACCTCTCATCCCACATGTGCCAAGGAAGGAGAACAAATTGTACAGCACCTGAAGCATGAATTTTACTCGACAATCCAAGATGGAGGAAAGAGACTGAAGTGGGAAATAAGTTAGCAATTCTAGTCGGGTGTGGTGGGCGCACTCCTGTAATTCCAGCACTTGAGGCTGAGGCAAGTTCAAGACCAACATGGGCCACAGAGTGAGTCCAGGGCCAGCCTGAACCACATAGTGAGACCCTGTCTGAAAAAGAGAAGCAGCAGCAGAAGACAAAGATGAAGACGATGACAAAGACAACAACAATGATGACAATGACAATGGCGGAGAAGAAGCTGTTCGTGATTAGCTGAGAACTTATGAGAAACTGTGGGGGGTTTGCTTTGTTTTTGTGGTAGTAAGGATTGACCCTCAGACTTGCACCAAGCTATAGTCCCAGCATCCCCTTCTTTTCCCTTTTTTCTTTCCTTTTTTAAAATTTAAGTCAGCATCTTGTTACGCTGCCCAGGCTAGACCTGAACTTGTACTGTTTTTGCCTCAGCCTCCCAGAATGCTGGGATCGCAGGCCCACACCAGGCTCTTGATTAACTTCTGAACAAAAGAAAACCAGAAACCTCAGGAGGTTCACAAGCTGTGCTGAGGCTCAGAACACTTCTTTAGCCATAAGAGAAGGGCCCCAAGATAAAGATTTTTACCTCAAAACAGTACAGGTTATTCTAAAACTACAAAAAAAAGTGGTAAGAAGACATTAGCTAAGAAAACTCACAAATGCCACCGCTGACCTAGGCCAAATTGGCCAGAGCACACATTTCACACCAAGCAACCTCCCTGACTGATGTACCCAGACACCCCGGGTTCAAGCCAAGCTCCTGATTTTCAAGTCCCTATGAGAGCTCAGAGTTTATGTCCAGGTCTTCACATGAAAGGGTGGCCAAGTAACCACGGACACAGGTACCTTGCAGGCAGCCTTGCAGCTGGAAACACAATCTTCACTCCTGCATTGAATGGGTCTAGGCACAGAACAAAAGCTAGCAGGGGAACCCAGGAGTCAGCGCAGAGCACACAGTGGTGACACAGGGCGACTGTAACCTGGCCACAACGGGAGGCCTCTGGCGTCATCAGGAAGCTGCAATGCTTATGCTGCTCTCAAGTCCTATGACTGGTCATCTGAGAAAGACCTATGTTTGGCCACAAGTGCAAATGGTTCAGGGCCACAGGCAGAACTTGAAACACATTCTCACACTCACTCCTACCATCCTCCCAGCTTTGAAAACAGAAAAAAAAGTAGCATGAGAGAAAAGAACAGAAAGTGACAGAAAAATTGCACTGTATCCATCTCCTTTAGCTACTACTGGACCTATCCATAAATGCTAAGTTAGTCTAAAAAGTGTGTATCAAAGGTTTTAACTAGATTCCTTTGGAGAGCTGCTATTTTATGATATATATATATATATATATATATATATATAAAAAACACAAAAACTTAAATCAAGACTTTCTACATCATTACTGAGAAGAAATGTTTACAGAAAGTTGCTCTGAATCCTGCTGTGTAGAACGTGGGCACAGAGCCAACCGCTCCCAACCCACAGGGCTCAGCAACCTCCATCCTAGTTGTTTCCGACAAATGACTGTGAAGGTGCGCAAGTCATACTACATTTTTTTTTTTTTTTTTTTGTACTGGGGATTGAACTCGCAACCTCACACTTGCCAGGCAGGCGCTTATGCCACTGAGCTAAATCCCGGCCCCAAGTCATACTACTTTTAATCTTTTGGCTGTGGTAATAAAGTTACAGAACAAACAAAGCCACTGAGACATACACTAAAGTACACTGGGTTCCAGAGTTGAAAATTTTCTGAGTGCCTTCTCGGTTAACTAGCAACTTCAGCCAAGAACAGAGTTTTAGCAAGCATGTGATAAGCAAAAAGCCTCTGGGCAAGCAATGAGGCCACTGAGCAGCCAAGCCCAGCCAAGCCCCTATTCTTAGAAACCTAGTGACCTCACAGCTTCAAGGTTCCCAACCTGGTAACGCATCTCTGAAGAACAAATCAGGAAGACTGCACAATTTCAGAAGAGAGGAACTGTAGAAGTCTGCCAGACTGCAAAGACACAAAAATTGGCCACTATATTCTGTACACTAGAGATTTCAAACTATAACAGGAACATGTGGTTTTATGAAATAGTCACCAGCAATGACCACTCAGAAGCATCACATAAACGTAGGCAAATGGTGAGGATATATGAAAAGAGAGCCTTTTTATTTATTTATTGGGGGGGGGGGGGTACTGGGGATCGAATTCTCAGCCTCACACTTGCCAGGCAGGCACGTAAGCCACCGAGCTAAAATTCCCAGCCCTGAGAGCCTTATTTCTGAAACAGAAGGCGATAGGGGAGGAAAGTGCTTGCTAGAATACACAGCCCACAGACACTGTGGGCAGGGAAGACAGGGCAGCAGGGAAAGCAGGAATGGGCCAGTGGGTGTCATTTCCTGAGGACCCAGCAAACAGCCAGATAGAGAGAAACATGGGGCCTTCTGGCTGCTCAAGACTCTAAAGGCTGGGGGAGCAGCAGGGCTGGACTCAGGGAAGGCTAGGAGACAGAGGACTGAACAGATAGCAGAACTGGGGAAAGCTACAGCGGTCCAAGGCAGCTTGGGCTGATCCCAGAGCAGCTTACGCCGACAAAGAAGGTAAGACCTCGCCTGGAAGAGCCCCTGAGCAACAACACTGTCCTACCCTCAGCCCAGGGTAGGGTTTGGGCAAGCTGGACTTAGAGGTTCCAAGACTGGCACAGAGGAGGAGAAAGGAAACGAAAGGAAACGAAAGGAAACGAAAGGAAACGAAAGGAAACGAAAGGAAAGGAAAGGAAAGGAAAGGAAAGGAAAGGAAAGGAAAGGAAAGGAAAGGAAAGGAAAGGAAAGGAAAGGAAAACTGGGCAAATTGGGAGGGCAGAATAAAAGCAGTTAATGTGGTAGTTAAACACAAAATCATATCTAAATAAACAGCCACACAGAGAAAAAGCCAAATATTCCTCGTGGTATTTTATAAATCAAATCTTTTTAGATGTTATAGAAATATCAGTCACTACTAGAAATATTTTATATCCTCATAAATCTAAATAAATTACATTATTAAAGCATTCAACACCAGTGCAAGTTTAGAATCCCTAATGTGAAAATGTAAAATTCTAAGTATTTTTGCATATGACATTCAAAAGGTGTTAAATTTCAGATTCCATGAGAAGGAATGCTCAGGAGCATAGTCTATATAAGTAATTCCAAAATCCAAGAAACTCCAGAATATGGAACACTTCTGACCACAAGCATTTCAGATATGAGGTACTCAGGCTGCTCTATTTTAGTAATATTTTATATAACCGCAATTTTAACTGTAGCATGACAAAAAACTACCACTAGAAGAAATTCACATCGAATCCCTGGAACCTGCAAATGCGACCTTTTTTGGAAAAAGGAGCTCTGTAGATGTGACTTGGAGTTGTGAAATGAGGTAAATCTTGATTCTCAAGGTAGGACTCAAATCCAGCACCACAGACTTAGAAAAGAAAGTCAGACCGGAGAAACACAGACCAGAGGAGACAAAGACACACAGAGAGGCAAAGTGAAGACCAGCGGGGATGGTGGTCTGAGCCGCAGATGCCAGCAGCCACCAGGAGCATGCAAAGCCCAGGGATAGATGCTTGCAATGAGCACAGCCTGGGGACATCCTGATTTCATATGCACGGACCACAGAACTATGACAGAGTACTTTTCTGTTGTTTTCAAGCCACCAAGTTCATGGTAATTTGGTACACTAGCCATCAGAAATTAATACATCAACCTTTGAAATTTGGGAATAAAAAATACTTTGGACAGCTGGAAGAAAGCATTATGTGGCCAGAATAAAGAATATATACAAGGACAAACATTATGGATGTTGTTATAATCAGAGAATGCAAGGAGAACAAGACAGTACAAGACACGTAACTTACAGCATTATTACATACTAGCCATCCAAGAGTTAAATACAAAGAAAGTAAAGAAATCTGTCCACACACTGAACATCTAGGGAATCCAACTGAAGGCCTGGATCCCATAGCAATGCCCTGCATGATGAGTCCAGCTGAAGATCTGGAGCCCATGACAATGCCTCCCACAAGTCCAACTGGAGGCCTTGAGCCCATGACAATGACTCAACCAAAGGTCAACAGTGGAAGCTAGAAAGTCTATGCCAGTGGGGAGAAGGATCTGTTCCAGTGGGTTGAAGGACCTATACTGGAGCCAAGAAGCAATGCCCAAAATTAGGACCAAGGCTCCCTTGAAAAGTGCCACAGCCATCCTTAGCAACAATGAGGTCCTGAGTTCCTCTGATGATGGTAAGAGCCAAGATCGTATCAGGAAGCCAGCGTGACAATCTTCTCCTGGAGGCATACATCTTCCCCTCCAGAGCTAGGAAGCAATGCTCAAAGTAAGGAGATGAACTCCCCCAAAGTGAACCATCACCATCCTCAGCAACAAGGTCCCGAACTTCTCTGATGATAACAGCTGAATTCATTTCAGAGAAGCCAGCATGACAAGCTCCACCAGGAGAACCAACTACTCCAAAAGAACCAATGGATCCAAACAACATCACATAGGAGAAACCAAAATGCTATTGTTCCTCTCCAGGTCTCTCTCTCTTTTTTTTTTTTTGTAGTTTTTTATTTAAAGAGGAAAAAAAAAAACAGGAAAAAGGTAAAAATATTACAGAATTTCAAGAAAAGGAGATAAACAGTAAGAAATCACTAGTTAATAAATTACATATTGTTCTTTTAGAAACAGTTATTCAAGTTACAAAATTAAAGCACATAAAGTGGACACTCAAGCAGTGAGAGTGTAAACAGATCTGTTCAATCCAACAAGAACCTAGAAATATGCTCATCGATCCCACACACCTAAACATACATACAGCTATATCTTTTATAGCGCTTCCTATTTCCTCTTTTTTTTACAATAGCAATTATACATTTTTAAAATTTTATTTAAAGAGAAGAAAAAAGCAGAACAGAAAAAAGGGTAGCAACAATACAGAATTCTAACAGAAAGAAAAAGGAAAATGAGAAAAAGCCCCACTAAGAAATCAGTAATTTATAAATTACATACTGTAGGTCTCCTTTTTATGCTGGCAACAGTCCTCAGGCCATCTACACTCAGCACCATGCTGATTCAGTTCAGCTGGTGTTTAAAATGACAATCAGTTTCCAACCCACCATAAATGTCACCAACCTACCTACTGACCTATCTATGCAGAGGGGGGACCTCCCACGGGCTGAGCACTCACCCGTCCACTGGGTCTCACCTGTCTGCAGTACCTTCAAGAGCTCAGGCTGACACAGAGCGCTCTGAGGGCACAAGGCTGGTCTGCCCTAACCAAGAAGAGTTCACCTCAGGAAACGGCACCATCACCCAGTGCCCTCCCGCAACGGGTTGAAGACAGCATTACTGAAAAATAAATGAACAGTTTTTCCTAAAAGCTTCTTCTTAAGTATAAAAAAGACAATTTCTCCTGAGCTTCCAACTACTGTGTTATTAATGCTTCATAGAGGTGCAAAGATATTAAATTCTAACTTACCAAGCAAATATTTCTCACACCTCCAAGTCCCAAAACATCTTACTATTCTTTATAGGAAAAAAAAAAAAATGAGGACGAGAAAGGAGTGTCTAAAATTAATAAATAAACTTTTTAACTTCTGCCAAATGAAACTGAAAGCTAACTATACTCCTTGTTCTCTGCTAAAAGCCTAGAAAACTAAACAGAGACACAAGGACATGTACAAACATGAAGAGCTTCTAACTGGCTGAAAAGCAAATCCTAGTGCTCGCTGCACACTCACTATCCACCTGGACAAAGCTGCCTGCTGCGCAACTGGCTTCAAGTCTAGCTTGTCCAGAAGGGGTTTGTTTGGTTTCCCCTACCAGGGGTTGAACCCATGCCTTTACACTAAGCTACACCCCATTCCTTTATTTACCCTTTGAGACAGAGTCTACACTGATTGGGCTGAAACCTGTCTTCCTGCTGAACCCTCCCAGAGTTCTGGGTTAACAGGTGAGCACCACCATGCTGGGCTCCAAATTTTAATTATTATGTATTTACAATAGGTGTGCTTTATTCATTTATAGATGGCACCATACATGTCACAGAACTATTGTGAAGATTAATTCACAAAAGGTACTTAAACTTTGATCTTTCATATAAGCATGAAATTTTAATTTTATTGCTGTTGTTAGTAATATAAGGTAGTAGAAAACACATTTGCATAGGCTGAAACTAACCCTAAGGAAACAAAGTTCACCAAGTGGGAAAGCAAAACAGTTCCATATAAAATGGCTACTGTGGCAGTGTGGATAAAGCTGGAAAACACCACCCCCAGCAAAAGAAAGCAGTCATGAAAGGCTACATATTATATAATCCTATTTATTTGAAACATCCAGAACAGGAAAATCCAGAGGCCGAAATCAGATTAGTAGTTG